>JBBMOL010004353.1:0-10564 GCA_037954665.1 Laguncularia racemosa | reverse complement strand
AAACTAAAATCATCTTATGGCACACTTGAACCACCATGGCCCTCTTTTACTATTAAAATTTACATGTTCCATTATATTTATCTATACTCCAAAGTGGTCCCACGAGTTCCTATTTGGCATATGTAGACTTTAATTTATTTCTAGGAACATTATTTTTATTTTATTTAGTTGTTATTTCTATTTTAGTCATTTAATTTAATTGTTATTTCATTATTACGCATATCCTAGTTTTTAAAGATATTATTTGAAATGTTATTTTCTTTCTCCTCTTTTTGTCTCTTAGTCTGCTTAGGTTTATTTCATGAGCTTTATAGTGGGTGTATTGTATAACTGGTTACGATTATAAAATGATTATTGATTTTTAGTTTTGTAAATGTTTGTGGTTGTTACAAATGAATGAGATGAATTTTTTTCTTAATTCATGTATGATGGGAGTCTTTCCTTTTTTTATTGATTGAGTTCTCTATAAGTTTATCATGGATTGTGGCGAACTTTGTCGATTGAATCTATAAATCATAATAGAATTCTTTTAATACTCATGAGAGTTTATAAGTCATGCGCAATATCGATCTATGACTTAATTGCAAACCAGTTTGATTTCATTGTTTGACATGTGCTTTGAGTTTTCTTTTTTCCACTAAAGCCTTTTCATGATTAAAATATAATTTATAAATCTATTGTAATAATAATGAAATAGGAAAAACTTTTTAAGAGTCAGATGACTTTTAGAGACAAATACTGAAAAGAACTCCACCAAAACCCACCCACACCCCCCCACCCCCCCCCCCCCACCCCCCCCTTTTTTTTTTCTTTGGTGTAAGTCCTTTTGTGAAAAATGTTAGGATTTTCCCTTCATTGGAAAATGTTTGCCTTATATGGGAAAATTATTTTCTTCTTGAAAAGCTATTTTTCAATCTAACAAAAAAAAAAAGAAAATAAGAAACCATTTTCCATGAAACTAAAAGACCATAGGTTTCATAAATATGCAATAACTGCTCAACCCATAATTATTGAGGCTAATGGCATAAGTCCAAATTGCATAATTATTAAAATTGCGATGACAATATGCTAGTATTATATATTTTGCAAACACAAATTTGCATATATATTTAATCAGCAAATGCAATTGCAGGTACCTAAATGCAGTATTAATTTATTTTAGCAAACTCCCTTCACAAAGGAAAGGAATATACTTCATTGGGCTAAGACACATGATCATATTGGAATCGGTTTCAATTAGTAGACTCTTCACATAATCCTTCATCCTTTGTTTCAGAATTGGAGTAGTGATCATCATCTTGTAGATAAAGGATGATTACGCATGATAGAATAGAGAATTCGATTAAGAATTGCCAGGGGGAACGCAGTTGGAACGAAGACACCCTTCATTTATGGTCCATACCATGCGTCAGACAACCCATTTTTTGAAAACTCATTTCGGCTGTCTTTTCTGTCACCTTGTATTGAGTCACAAAACCATCCCATAGCGTGATGCTACATGCTTTCTTGCTTCTCACGCTAATAAAGGCATAAGTATTATGAATAGTAGAAATGATCATGATTTTGTCTTTTGTTTTGTTTTGGTTTTTTTTCTTTTTTCCCAAAATCGTGATGTTCAATCAAATGCATTTCCATGTTTTTTTGCTCCAGAGGTAACTTTAAACACGTGATTATTTTTTACTTATCATCACATGTTAAGATCAAGTGGCAAACATAATTTGAATTAAGAAATTAAAGATATAAATGCTTGTAATAAATAGGACATATTACATGAATTAAAAGACAAAAGAAAATTTACACCTCTTCTATCTAACGAACGCCCATGATTGATATTTGTATTATACATTAATTCTCTAGTAAATTGTAAATCATTGTTTGAAGCACTCAACATTTCTGGTGTTAGACTTTGTTGTAAATTTTTTAAAACATTCCTTTAATCCCAAGCCTTGTACAAGCAACCTTCAATAATAAGTGAATGTTAAGCTTTTGTTACAAAACTTTAAAAATCACATTTGATTTTTGTGTGTGTTGTGTGTATGTGCTTTTTTTTTTTTTTTTTTTGGCATTCCATTTGTACAAAATGGTTTCACTTATTTGTGTGCATTAAAAAAACAAACTCATGACTTCTTGTTATGTAAACTTTACCTCATTAACTTAAACAAATTATTGAGCTTATGGTAGTAACCTTCTATCTCTTATCTTATATGTATTCTAACTCTACCAATAGCCATAGTAATAATAGAATGAGAGGATAATGAAAGACGGCAAGAAACGCAAAATATACCATGACCGCTGTCGAGTTAAACTATCATCTACAACCTTCCTACAAATTGTTAAGGCTTTCACATTTTAGGGTTTATGGACCTCCACTCGAAAGTGCATCTTGAGTTTACAATGTTCTCCCCATTCCAAGTAAAGAATTAATTGCCACCATTTCAACAGCAAAGGTTAATAACACAATGGGTCAAGTAAACCACCATTGAGGGTATTGATCTAATAATTTGTGTGCTTAATTATGTAACCACCTAACCACATCCCTTCATCTGGAAAGCCATGCCAAGCATTTATATTAGTAATTCTCCTTAATTGAGTAACAATTGCTGGACAATACAATTTAGCCAAAAAGAAAAAAGTTCGGAAATCATAAAGGATAGTTAAATATAATTTATTCTTAATGGTCAAACCTTGGTTCAAATGCTTTTAAACTTAATCCATAATAGTGTTTGGTTAAAGGCCTGAGCTAGACACTAACCTCAAAAAGGTATATTGGAAAGTGTAAAAAATTGTGCATAACATCAATGAGTATATACTTAGAAAATAAGAGGATAAATAGGGGGAGATGGGGGGGGAGGGCTGATACTCTTCAAAACCCTTCTAAAATTTATTAAAATCTTTTCAAACCTTTTTTAGATTTTATGAGTCATTTTCATCCCCTTTCAAATGGTATTAGGTGCTTCAATCTAAAAAAAACCTCTTTTAAGAAAAAAGAATGACTTTTGACTATTGAAAATAATCCTTTGTTTATAGACAATTTATCTATATTTTAAGTTTAAGGAGAATTTGCAACAAGTTTATATGTAGTTTGTAACTTGCCCAAAGAATGGAGACAAAGTTGGAATTGTTACAAAATAATACACTAAAACCGAAGCCGGTGACCAATCTATATCAAAGACTTAACAACTTATATTGCGTAATGGGTCCTTATATGATCTTCCATGTTGAGACAAAGCTTTTTTCCAAATTCACCATAACAAAGTGCTTTGTGCACCATTGCATGTACATTGGAAGGCCATACATGCTTTCAATACCCCACTATCAAATTGATACAAATAATTAATGAACATGTAGATGAATGTAGCACTAATTATTAAGTGAATTAAAATGTGTACATTGATAGTGATATTTTCTGGCAACATATATGCTTATTAGAACTAGATTAGATGATGATCCACACGTTCATATTTTTACTTTTATATCATTTTTATCTAACAAGTATTTGAGAAATAATCTTATAGGTACAATAATATTTCTCCAGGGGATGCCAACATTCCTACATTAGTTTGATGGCCATGGGACATCATCAATTTGCATTCAAGGCCCATTGTGATGCTTCCACTTCAAAGCATTGGCTCATGAAGATTTATAAATATTTTGTATTTTTGTAATTGTTCTATGAACTATTTTATGTTGCATTTCTTTGGGACACTTTCATTTTGTTTGTAATTTTTTTTCTTTTAAGACTAGCCACCCTAAAAGTGGAATAGTTGTAATTTGTATATTTTCTAACCTTAAAGGGAGCAAGTATAAATACTTGCTTAAAGTAGGGTTTTTGGAGGCCATTTTTCAAATTATACACTTCACTTTAACATGAGAGAATTTGGGTTTCCTAGTTTTAAATTTTCCCCTTATCAATTCAATCCTAATAGTTGAGATTGTGGCCAGTGCAACACTTGAAAATTTTGAGTCAAAATCAATTTCATTTTGTTGTATTTCCTTTCTTCTCTAGTGTGTAATATCTAGGGTTGAATTAGAAGTTTCTTGATCAGATTTGATTGCATTGTAATCAAATTATTATTACTTAATTGATTGGTTCTTAGCATTTGTTATCACCGTCAAATTTTGCTTCATCTTGTGGGATGAATTTGGTTCTTGTTGGGAAAAGGTTGATTTCGAAGTTGTTCTTGGTTTGATCTTTGTGAAATTATTTACGTGATTGTCAAGTATATTTTATGATCTTCATTGAGGAAAACATCATTGTGATATTCATTTCATGAAATATAGCAAATCGGTTTCACCTAATTCATTTAGGGTTCACGCAATTTTTGTGCCCTTTGAACTAGTTTTTGATCTTGTCAATTGAAGTTGTTCCTTTGGTTCATTTGGGATCTGCTTAGACCGGTTTTAGGAACACATCTTTTGGTACCAGAGCTATATCATACTTGGATTTAAGATTGAACACATCCTTTTTTAGTGGAATCGGGTTCATAATTAGAGGAAGTTTGTGCCATTTGATTACTAGTTTGATTGACATTGTTTTAAACGTCATTTTTTTTTTTTTTTTAAAAAAAATTTTTTTAAAAAGGGGTTTTTGGGCCAAAATTTTTTTTTCCCTTTTTTTAAAATTTTTAATTTTTGGGTTTTTTTAAAAATTTTTTTTTTCCCTTTTTTTTTTTTTTTTTAAAAAAAAATTTTTTTTAAAAAATTTTTTTTGGGGTTTTTTTTCCCGGGGGTTTTTTAAAAATTTTTTTTTTTTTTTAAAAAATTTTTTTTTTTAAAAAAAAAAAATTTTTTTTTTTTTTGAAAAAAAAAGGGGGGTTAATTTTGTTTTAAATTTTTTTTTTGTTTTTTAAATTTTTCTTTTTAAATTTTTTTTAAAAAAAAGGGGTTTAAAAAAATTTTTTTTAAAAACCCTTTTTCATTTTTTTTTCCTTTTTTTTAAAATTTTTTTTTTTGGAAAAAAAAAAAAATTTTTTTTTAAAAAAAAAAAAAATTTTTTTTTTTTTTTTAAAAAAAAAAAAATTTTTAAAAAAAAAATTTTTCCCAAAAAAATTTTTTAAAAAAACCCCTTTTTTTGGGGGGGGGAAAAAGGGGGGAAAAAGGGGGTTTAAAAAAAAATTTTTGGGCCCCCGGGGGTTTTTTTTTTGGAATTTTTTTTTAAAAAAAATTTTAAAAAAATTTTTGGGGGTTTTTTTAAAAAAAAATTTGGGGGGGAAAAAAAGGGGAAAAGGGAAAACCAAAAAATTTTAAATAAAAGCCCTTTAAAAAATTATTTTTTAAAAAAAAGGGGCCCCAACCGGGAAAAATTTTTTAAAATTTTTTGGGGCCCAAGAAAAAATTTTCCCCCAAAAACCCCTTTTTTTTTTTCCCCCAAAGGGGGAAAAAAAATTTTTTTTTTGGGGGGGGGGAAAAATTAAAAAAAAAAAAAATTTTAAAAAATTTCCCGGGGGGAAAAAAAAAAAGGGGAACCCCAAAGTTTAAAAAAATTTTCCCCCTTTTTCCCCCTTTTAAAAAAATTAACCTTAAAAAAAATTTAACGCGGGGTTTTTTTCCCCCCAAGGGCGGAGGAAAAATTTTTTTCCCCCTTAAAAAAATTTTTTTTTTTTAAAAAACCCAAAAAAAGGGGGGGAAAAAAAAAAAATTTTTTTAAAAAAATTTTTTTCCCCCTTTTTTCCAAAAAAAAGGGGTTAAATTTTGGGGGTTTTTGGGTTTTGGGTTTTTTAAATTTTTCAAACCCCCCCCCTTTTAAAAAAAAAAAAATTTATTTTAATTAAAGGGGTTTTTGGTTTAAAAACCCCCCCCAAAAAAAAAAAATTTTTTTTTTGGGAAAATTTTTTTTTTTTTTTTTTTTAAAAAAAAAAAAAAAAAAAATTTTTTTTTAAAAAAATTTTTTTTTCCCCCCAAAAAAAAAAAAATTTTTTGGATCCTTTTTTTTCCCCAAATTAGCTTTTAAAAAATTTTTTTAAAAAATTGTTTTTTAATGAAAAAAAATTTTTTTTTTTTAAAAAAATTAAAAGGGGTTTTTTTTTTAAAAAAAAACTTTTTTTTGGGGGGGGGGGAAAAAAAATTTTTAAAAAAAAATTTTTTTTTTTTTTTTCCC
Organism: Laguncularia racemosa; assembly: GCA_037954665.1. NCBI lineage: Eukaryota > Viridiplantae > Streptophyta > Magnoliopsida > Myrtales > Combretaceae > Laguncularia > Laguncularia racemosa. The sequence continues at coordinate 4,467 of JBBMOL010004353.1, read as the reverse complement.
CCCTTTTTTATTTTTAAAAAATTCAAAGGAAAAAAAAGGGGAAAAAAAAAAGGGAGGAAAAACCGGAAAAAAAAGGGGGAAAAAAAAAAAAAAAAATTTTTTAAAAAAAAACCCCAAAATTTTTGGGGGGAAAAAATGGATTCCGGGGGCCAAAAAAAAAAAATTTTTGGGGGAAAAAGGGGTTTTTTAAAAAAAAATTTTTTTTTTTTTTGTTTTTAAAAAAACCCCCCCAAAAAAAAAAAAAAATTTTTTTTTTTTTCCCATGTAAGGTTCCCAAAAATTTAAAAAAAAAAAAAAAACTAAAAAATTTTTAAAAATTTTTTGGGGCCCCCTTTTTAAAAAAAGGGGGTTTTTGGGGAAAAAAAAAAAGGGGGTTTTTCCCCCTTATTTAAATTTTTTTTTTTAAAAATTAAACCCAAAGGGAAAAAAAAATTTTTTTTTAAAAGGGGGTTTTTTTTTAAATGGATTTTTTTTTTTCCCAAAGGGGTTTTTTAAGGGGGTTTTTTTTTTAAAAAAAAATTTTTTTTAAAAATTTTTTTTTAAAAATTTTTAAAAAATTTTAAAAAAAGGGGGGTTTTTTTTGGAAGGGGAAATTGGGGGGCCCCTTCCCCAAAAAATTGGGGTTTTCCCCCTTTTTTTGGGAAAAATTTTTTAACCCAAAATTTCACAAAAAGGGGGGCCCAAATTTTTTTGGAAATTTTTCCCCAATTCTTTAAAATCCATGAAAAAGTTTTTTGCAAAAGAAAAAAAGGGGTTTTTTCATTACTCCAAAGTATTGTTTTTCATTTTTTCAAATTGTTTTGGGCCGGCCCCCTTTCCCAATATATGACTCAACAACAGGAAAAACCCAAAATTGCCTAATTTTTTTTTCCCTTATCCTCATTAACCGGTAGCAACTAAAAAATATAAATTAAAAACCCAAAACAAAAACAAAAAAATAACAATAAACCCGCAAACCCGGGGTTTTTATTTCGTTTAAAATATAAATTTTTTATTTAAAACTTCCCCTTTTGTTTTTTTCTTCCAGGAAACATGAATTACATTAAAAAGGTTGGTTCTCCTTTAGTGAAATTTATCTTATTGTAACCTTAACTATCCTTAAAAACATCATTCATCCTCTTTGCTCTGCTGGGCCCTTGGTCCCCAATTCCTTAAAAGGGTTTAAACCCTAACTCGTCTTCTTAACTAATACCTCGCAAGGGGACTTTATCCTAGTACTAAAGGGCCATAGTTTTCCCCCACATTTTGTAATTTTATCAATTAAGTATCTTACCCCCAAATACTCCATCAATGCAAGGGGGAAATGGGGGGTTTTCTTTGCAAGAAAAAGAGGTTAAACGGGGGCCCCCTATCTCCCCTTACTTGTTTGTCCTTGCATGGAAGTTTTTTCCCACACTAGGGGTTGATTTAAAAACCCTAATTCTCACTACATTAAGAAAAAAGGTAAAGACTAACTCATCTTTTTTTGCAATACTCCTAATATTTGCTAAAGGAAACTTTAAAGTCTATCTCCTTTTAAAAGAACCCTTTTCAGTACTCTAAACTATCTGGGGTTTGGGGACAAAAATAAAAGGGAAAACATTTTCTTCTACATGCCCTACAGTATCAAAGGGGCCATTCACCACTACCCAAATTTAGTGGGGGACATTTCTAGAACGTTACTTGGGGTCCCCTCATATCCTTAAGTTTAAAAAAGTGGGATATGAGGTTCTAGGGGAACAACTTATAAAATAAACCCTTTTGGGAAGACCAAGTACTTTCTTATGTTGGAGGCTTCAATTGATTAAAATTTTTTTTTATTCCCAGTAAGTCGGTGCTTTGTTTTTCTTCTACTTAAAGTCGTTATCAAAAGGGATAGACTTTATTTTGAATTTCCTCAAAAATCAACCTATGCCCTTCAAAAAAGCTAAGGTTAGAGGGGCAAAAGTATGCAAACCTTTAAAAAATAGAGGCCTAAGACCCAAATATCATTTTTGGGAATAAGGAAATTAAATCGGGCAATTAAGACTATGAAAGGGAAACCGAAGGCGTAGGCTAAAAATGGATTATTCCACCTTACTGGGGGGAAAAAACTTTTGGCCCTCTAAGGACCGCCTATGCTCAGGACTTGGAAAAAATTTGAAATGGATCGAGAGATCTTGCTTCCTTTTGGGGCCTAAAATGGGGTTGAAATCCCTTTTTTTAGATTTGGCTCCCAATAGACCACTTGATAAATTTTTTAGCACTCTCTATGGGAAGCATAGGTTCCCCATACCCGAGCTTTGTTCCATCATGGGGGGGAATGAATGGGGTATCCCCCTGGCCCGTTTGACTAACTTACATCCATCCCCATCTAACCAAAAGCCAGCGTGATTGTTTTGTTGGATCACCATCATCAGGGAATATACCTCAAAGTGGCTATGGATTTCTTAACCCTCTTGGGGCCCCACCATACTAGGGATAAATAGTTTTACAACCTTCTTCCCAACACTTTTATTCCTTGGTTAGCTTTGGGTAGGAAACTTTCCCACCTTTGCTAAGGATAAATTGGGGGCTTGTGCAAAAACACCTACTTTCTCTATATTAAAAAATTGGGAACCTGCCCCCTTTTTTCTTTTCGCATTACACTTTTCAATCGGCTTTATGTGTTTTCTTTAATTGCCCCCATTTACGTTTGGGAAAGGGCCACCAATTTGGTAGCAACAAATCCCTAACCCATCCTCAGAATTGAGGCGGGGGTTTTTGGTATCTCTTTGCATTGGAAATTTTAAACAAAGCAGATTAAGCGAAGTCCTCCCAAAAGGGTTGGCCTTTAAACCTCTAGATTAATCCCATATTTTAAACCACTGTAAAATGCATTTTTATGCAAACAATTATTTATTTCTTTCTCCTTTTGTAAAAACATTTACTTTTTTTTTGATTGTATTACTTTTTGGGTTAAAAAAATTTCACTTTCCAAAAAAAAAAAAAATTTTAGCACAAAAATTTTTTGAAATGATTAAATAAAGAGACACATTCAAATGAAGAATAATTTAGAATATACAAAAATCCTTTATTTCCCCTCCTATGTCTAATTCTAAAGTTTTTAGGTATAAATAATTTAATTCGTCTCCTAATTCATTAAAATTATTAACATACAAAATTAATTTTCCCAAGCTTCCTTGTAAAGTCTCAAAAAATTGGAAAGACTATAAAAAAATTTAAAGAAAATAAGCAGAAAATAAATGCTTTTGGGTTGGGATAGCGAGAATAACATCCTTGCTATTTTAAAAAACTTTGAGAAATTTACGAGAAAATTCAAACATCGAAATGCGTAAATATTATTTTAATATTTTACAATAATAATAGGTTTTAAAAAAAAAAAAACAATTGGAAAGAATAAGCTTATGCAAAGAAAGAAGATAACAAATGTAACAAATTGAGTTTTCTAAAATATATTACTGAATAAATTAGAAGCGAAGTAATTGAAAAATATCCGGGAATATAGATATATAAATGGATAAATAAAAATAATTATAAGTCCTAACTTTGTTTGGGTAAATTAAATTAAAAGAATAAAAATTCTTCGGAACATAATTTTCAAACAATATTAGGTTAAATAATGAAATTAATTGAAATTGTAGAACCAGAATTTTAAATGGAAATTTAGGGTAAATATTTATGATCGGAATAATTTAAATTAGCTTAGATGTAAGCTTTTGTAATTAATACTAAAAAAATACAAAATTTAAAAATATTGACGTATGCGTGCGGAATATTAAAATAGAAATAATTATAATATATAAAATAATATATAAATTGATTTGGGGAAAAAATTTTGGCACCATCGACACTTTCAGAACTCGATTTGGATGATGATCCAAATCACTCATATTTTACGTCATTTCTATTCATCAAAAAAATATTGAGAAAAAATCTTACACGTAAAATAATAATTCTTCCATGGGATGCTAATTTTGTCCTACACTAGTTGATGGACATGGGGCATCTTCAGATTTACAATCAAAGACCCGCTGCGATTGTTCCATTCCGAAGCATTGGCTCATGAGACTTATGATATTTTTGTACTTTGTAATTGTTCTATGGACTTATTTTATGTTGTTTTTTTTCTTTTGGGACACTTTTATTTTTATTGTAATTTCCATTTAGGGCCGGCCACCTTAAAAGTAGCATATTATAATTTTTGACCATTTTCTAACCTAGGGATAGCAAGTATAAATACTTGCTTAAAGTAGGTTTTTGGGGAGGCTAAAATTTTTTAGAATACACTTCACATTTTCGTGAGAGGGCTTAGGGTTTCCTACATCCAATTTCTCTTATCAATTTCAATTTTCAAGATTGAAATTGTGGCGAGTGCAACAAAGAGAAATTGTGAGTAATATCAATTCCTTCTTTGTTTTGTTTCCTTTTCATCACTAGTGATCATATATAGGTTGATTTAGTTTTCTTGGTCAATGTTTATTGCAATTGTGATCAAAAAAAATTAAA
>JBBMOL010004352.1:0-10567 GCA_037954665.1 Laguncularia racemosa | reverse complement strand
ACTTTGTTTGAGTACAAAAAGGAAATTTTTATAGTGACAATACATAATGTTTGGTTTTGGGCCCCCCATGATATTTTCATTGCGAGGGCACAACTTGTTTGACAACATTTTACGTGATTTTTGTAGTGCTAGTTTGCAATGCAATTTTTTGGGGTGACAACTCCCGCAATGAATTTGGGGTTCCCCTTTTGTAGCAGTTTTGCAAGACAACTTTGTTTTTGTGGTTATTGCAGCCTTTGTTTAAAAAACTACATGGACATTTTATGACAATACAAAAAGTGATTGAATTTGGCCATATTTTTTCATTGCAGGCATCAAAAATGTAAAAAAAATTTTGTGCGATGTTTTTTGTGCAGCTATTTTGCAATGAAATTTTTTGTGGTGACAACTGCCGCAATGATTTTGTGGTTAAAATTTTGTAGTCACAATATTTGAAACCAAAAATTGTTTTTGGGTAATTGAGCTACTTTGTTGAGAACACATTGACATTTATAGTGACAATAATAGAGGATTAATTTGGCCATAAAAATTTTAAAAGCGAGGGCACAAAATTTTGACAACTTTACGATGTTTTTGTCACTATTTTTGCAATGAAAATTTGCGTAAAACGCCGAACGAATTTGTGGTTACAATTTTGTAGTCGTATATTTGCAACGACAACAATTTTTGTTGGGGTAATTGAAAGCACTTTGTTTGGTACTACAGGGAAAATTTTTAATGACAATACATAAGTGTTTTGAATTGGGGCCCATGATATTTTTCATTGCATGGCACAAAAATTTTAAAAACATTTGTAGCATTTTTTTGTAGAGCTATGTTTGCAATGAAAATTTTGCGTACAACTCCGCAATGATATTTGTGGTTTACATGTTTGTAGTCGTATTTTGCAGACAACTTTTTCTTGTTGTGGTAATTGCAGCTACTTTGTTTGAGTAACTACATGACATTTATAGTGACAATACATAGAGTGATTGGAATTGTGGCCATGATATATTTTCATTGCGATGGCATCAACAATGTTGACAACATTTGTAGCGATGATTTTTGTAGCAGCTATGTTTGCAATGACAATATTTGTCGGTGACAACTGCCGCAATGATATTTGTGGTTACAATGTTTGTAGTCTATATTTGCAACCGACAACATTTGTTGTTGTGGTAATTGCAGCTACTTTGTTTGAGTAACTATATGGACATTTATAGTGACAATACATAGAGTGATTGGAATTGTGGCCATGATATTTTCATTGCGATGGTCATCAACAATGTTGACAACATTTGTAGCGATGATTTTTGTAGCAGCTATGTTTGCAATGACAATATTTGCGGTGACAACTGCCGCAATGATATTTGTGGTTACAATGTTTGTAGTCACAGTATTTGCAACGACAACATTTGTTGTTGTGGTAATTGCAGCTACTTTGTTTGAGTAACTACATGGACATTTATAGTGACAATACATAGAGTGATTGGAATTGTGGCCATGATATTTTCATTGCGATGGCATCAACAATGTTGACAACATTTGTAGCGATGATTTTTGTAGCAGCTATGTTTGCAATGACAATATTTGCGGTGACAACTGCCGCAATGATATTTGTGGTTACACTGTTGTAGTCGTAGTATTTGCAACGACAACATTTGTTGTTGTGGTAATTGCAGCTACTTTGTTTGAGTAACTACATGGACATTTATAGTGACAATACATAGAGTGATTGGAATTGTGGCCATGATATTTTCATTGCGATGGCATCAACAATGTTGACAACATTTGTAGCGATGATTTTTGTAGCAGCTATGTTTGCAATGACAATATTTGCGGTGACAACTGCCGCAATGATATTTGTGGTTACAATGTTTGTAGTCGTAGTATTTGCAACGACAACATTTGTTGTTGTGGTAATTGCAGCTACTTTGTTTGAGTAACTACATGGACATTTATAGTGACAATACATAGAGTGATTGGAATTGTGGCCATGATATTTTCATTGCGATGGCATCAACAATGTTGACAACATTTGTAGCGATGATTTTTGTAGCAGCTATGTTTGCAATGACAATATTTGTGGTGACAACTGCCGCAATGATATTTGTGGTACACTGTTTGTAGTCGAGTATTTGCAACGACAACATTTGTTGTTGTGGTAATTGCAGCTACTTTGTTTGAGTAACTACATGGACATTTATAGTGACAATACATAGAGTGATTGGAATTGTGGCCATGATATTTTCATTGCGATGGCATCAACAATGTTGACAACATTTGTAGCGATGATTTTTGTAGCAGCTTGTTTGCAATGACAATATTTGTGGTGACAACTGCCGCAATGATATTTGTGGTTACAATGTTTGTAGTCACAATATTTGCAACGGCGACATTTGTTGTAGTGGTAATTGCAGCTGCTTTGTTTGAGTAACTACATAGACATTTATAGTGACAATACATAGATTGATTACAATTGTGGCCATGTTATTTTCATCGCGATGGTAGCATCAATGTTTGCAGCATTTGTAGCGATGATATTTATTGTAGCTATGTTTGCATTGACAATATTTGCGGTGACAACTGCCGCAATGATATTTGTGGTTACAATCTTTGTAGTCACAGTATTTGCAACAACAACATTTGTTGTAGTGGTAATTGCAGCTACTTTGTTTGAGTAACTACATGGACATTTATAGTGACAATACATAGAGTGATTGGAATTGTGGCCATGATATTTTCATTGCGATGGCATCAACAATGTTGACAACATTTGTAGCGATGATTTTTGTAGCAGCTATGTTTGCAATGACAATATTTGCGGTGACAACTGCCGCAATGATATTTGTGGTTACACTGTTTGTAGTCGTAGTATTTGCAACGACAACATTTGTTGTTGTGGTAATTGCAGCTACTTTGTTTGAGTAACTACATGGACATTTATAGTGACAATACATAGAGTGATTGGAATTGTGGCCATGATATTTTCTATTGCGATGGCATCAACAATGTTGACAACATTTGTAGCGATGATTTTTGTAGCAGCTATGTTTGCAATGACAATATTTGCGGTGAAAACTGCCGCAATGATATTTGTGGTACACTGTTTGTAGTCGTAGTATTTGCAACGACAACATTGTTGTTGTGTGGTAATTGCAGCTACTTTGTTTGAGTAACTACATGGACATTTATAGTGACAATACATAGAGTGATTGGAATTGTGGCCATGATATTTTCATTGCGATGGCATCAACAATGTTGACAACATTTGTAGCGATGATTTTTGTAGCAGCTATGTTTGCAATGACAATATTTGCGGTGACAACTGCCGCAATGATATTTGTGGTTACACTGTTTGTAGTCGTAGTATTTGCAACGACAACATTTGTTGTTGTGGTAATTGCAGCTACTTTGTTTGAGTAACTACATGGACATTTATAGTGACAATACATAGAGTGATTGGAATTGTGGCCATGATATTTTCATTGCGATGGCATCAACAATGTTGACAACATTTGTAGCGATGATTTTTGTAGCAGCTATGTTTGCAATGACAATATTTGCTGGTGACAACTGCCGCAATGATATTTGTGGTTACAATGTTTGTAGTCCAATATTTGCAACGGCGACATTTGTTGTTGTGGTAATTGCAGCTACTTTGTTTGAGTAACTACATGGACATTTATAGTGACAATACATAGAGTGATTGCAATTGTGGCCATGTTATTTTCATTGCGAGTGCATCAACAATGTTTGACACATTTGTAGCGATGATTTTTGTAGCACTATGTTTGCAATGACAATATTTGCGGTGACAACTGCCGCAATGATATTTGTGGTTACAACTTTTGTAGTCATAGTATTTGCAACGAACAACATTTTGTTGTATGGTAATTGCAGCTACTTTGTTTGAGTAACTACATGGACATTTATAGTGACAATACATAGAGTGATTGGAATTGTGGCCATGATATTTTCATTGCGATGGCATCAACAATGTTGACAACATTTGTAGCGATGATTTTTGTAGCAGCTATGTTTGCAATGACAATATTTGTGGTGACAACTGCCGCAATGATATTTGTGGTTACAATGTTTGTAGTCCATATTTGCAACGACAACATTTGTTGTTAGTGTAATTGCAGCTACTTTGTTTGAGTAACTACATGGACATTTATAGTGACAATACATAGAGTGATTGGAATTGTGGCCATGATATTTTCATTGCGATGGCATCAACAATGTTGACAACATTTGTAGCGATGATTTTTGTAGCAGCTATGTTTGCAATGACAATATTTGCGGTGACAACTGCCGCAATGATATTTGTGGTTACAATGTTTGTAGTCAGTATTTGCAACGACAACATTTGTTGTTGTGGTAATTGCAGCTACTTTGTTTGAGTAACTACATGGACATTTATAGTGACAATACATAGAGTGATTGGAATTGTGGCCATGATATTTTCATTGCGATGGCATCAACAATGTTGACAACATTTGTAGCGATGATTTTTGTAGCAGCTATGTTTGCAATGACAATATTTGCGGTGAAAACTGCCGCAATGATATTTGTGGGTACACTGTTTGTAGTCGTAGTATTTGCAACGACAACATTTGTTGTTGTGGTAATTGCAGCTACTTTGTTTGAGTAACTACATAGACATTTATAGTGACAATACTGAGCAATTTGCGGGAAATGCCGCAATGAATTGGGTACATTTTAGTCTATTTGCAACACAAATTTGTTGTGTGTATGCAGCACTTGTTGTACTCTGACATTTAGTGCAATACAAGTGATTGGAATGTGGCAGATATTTTGCGAGCATACAATGTACAACTTTGAGCGATGATTTTAGCAGCTTGTTTCATGAATTGGTACAACTCCGCAAGTATTTGTGTTACAATGTTGTAGTCATTGCAACGAAACATTTTTGGGAATGCAGTCTTGTGAGACATGACATTATATGCAATAAAATGATTGAATGTGCCATGTTTTTGGAAACATGTTGAACATTTGTACGATGATTTAGAGCTATGTTGCATGACATTTGGTGACAACGCCGCAAGATATTGTGGTTACATTGTAGTCGTATTTGCAACACAACATTTTGTGGTAATGCAGCTACTTTGTTTGAGTAACTACAGGCTTAAGGAAATAAGGATTGAATTTGGCCATGATTTCATTGGATGCATAACAATGTTGACACATTTTACGATGATTTGTAGCACATGTTCATGAAATATTGGGTACAACTGCCGCAATGATATTTTGGTACAATGTTGTAGTCATATTGCAACGCAACATTTTTGTTGGTAATGCACTACTTGTTGAGTAACTACATGGACATTTATAGGACAATACATAGATGATAATTGTGCCATTATTTTCTGCGATGGCATCAACAATGTTGCAACATTGTGCGAGATTTTGTGGCTAGTTTGCAATGAAAATTTGCGGTGAAACTGCCGCAATGATATTTGTGTTACATGTTTGTAGTCATATTGCAACAAATTGTTTTGTGGAATTGCAGCTACTTTGTTTGAGTAACACATGACATTTATAGTGAATAATAGATGATTGGAATTGTGGCCATGAATTTTCTGATGGCATCAACAATTTGACAACATTTGTAGCGATGATTTTGTAGCAGCTATTTTGCAATGACAATTTTGCGGTGAAACTGCCGCAATGATATTGTGGTAACTGTTTGTAGTCGTAGTATTTGCAAGACACATTTGTGTGTGGAATTGCAGCTACTTTGTTTGGTAACTACATGGACATTTATGTGACAACATAAGTGATTGAATTGTGGCCATGATATTTCATTGCGATGGCATCACAATGTACAACATTTGTAGCGATGATTTTTGAGCAGCAGTTTGCAATGACAATATTGTGGTGACAACGCCGCAATGATATTTGTGGTTACAATGTTGTAGCACATATTTGCAACGGCACATTTTTGTGTGGTAATTGCAGCTTGTTTAGTAACTACAGACATTAGTGAACATATGATTCAATGTGGCCATGTTATTTTCATGCGATGGCATCAATGTTTCACATTTGTACGATGATATTTGTAGCATGTTGCATTGACAATATTTGCGGTACAACTGCCGCAATGATATTGTGTACATCTTTGTAGTCAATATTGCAACACAACTTGTTGGTGTAATTGCAGCTATTTGTTTGGTAACTACAGGACATTTATGTGACAATACATAGTATTGGATTGTGGCCATGATTTATTGCATGCATCAACATGAACTTGTACGATGATTTTGTAGACATGTTGCAATGCAATATTTGCGGTACAACTGCGCAATGATATTTGGGTTACATGTTGTGTCATTGCAACGACAACATTGTTGTTTGGTATTGACTACTTTGTTGAGTAACACATGGACATTATAGTGACAAATAGATGATTGGAATTGTGGCAGATTTTTCATGCGATGGCAATCAACAATGTTTGACAACATTTGTAGCGATGATTTTTTAGCAGCTATGTTTGCAATGACAATATTTGCGGTGACAACTGCCGCAATGATATTTGTGGTTACAATGTTTGTAGTCACAGTATTTGCAACGACAACATTTGTTGTAGTGGTAATTGCAGCTACTTTGTTTGAGTAACTACATGGACATTTATAGTGACAATACATAGATTTGAAATGATATTTTCATGCGATGGCATCAACAATGTTGACAACATTTGTAGCGATGATTTTTGTACAGCTATGTTTGCAATGACAATATTTCGGTGACAACTGCCGCAATATATTTGTGGTTACACTGTTTGTAGTCGTAGTATTTGCAACGACAACATTTTGTGTGGTAATTGCAGCTACTTTGTTTGAGTAACTACATGGACATTTATAGTGACAATACATAGAGTGATTGGAATTGTGGCCATGATATTTTCATTGCGATGGCATCAACAATGTTGACAACATTTGTAGCGATGATTTTTGTAGCAGCTATGTTTGCAATACATATTTGGGTGACAACTGCCGCAATGATATTGTGGTTACATGTTGTAGTCAATATTTGCAACGACACATTTTTGTTGTGGTAATTGCAGCACTTTGTTTGAGTAACTACATGGACATTTATAGTGAAATACATAGAGTGATTCAATGTGGCCATGATATTTTCATTCGATGCTCAACAATTTGACAACATTTGTAGCGATGATTTTTGTAGCAGCTATTTTGCAATGACAATATTTGTGGTGACAACTCCGCAATGATATTTGTGTTACAATGTTTGTAGTCACATATTTGCAACGCACATTTTTGTAGGTAATTGCAGCTCTTTTTTGAGTAACTACATGGACATTTATAGTGACAATACATAATGATTGCAATTGTGGCCATGATATTTTTCGCGATGGCATCAACAATGTTGACAACATTTGTAGCGATGATTTTTGTAGCTATGTTTGCAATGACAAATTTGCGGTGACAACTGCCGCAATGATATTTGTGGTTACAAGTTTGTAGTCGTAGTATTTGCAACGACAACATTTGTTGTTGTGGTAATTGCAGCTACTTTGTTTGAGTAACTACATGGACATTTATAGTGACAATACATAGAGTGATTGAATTGTGGCCATGATATTTCTTGCGATGGCATCAACAATGTTGACAACATTTGTAGCGATGATTTTTGTAGCAGCTATGTTTGCAATGACAATATTTGCGGTGACAACTGCCGCAATGATATTTGGGTTACACGTGGTTACACTGTTTGTAGTCGTAGTATTTGCAACGACAACATTTGTTGTGTGGTAATTGCAGCTACTTTGTTTGAGTAACTACATGGACATTTATAGTGACAATACATAGATGATTGAATTGTGGCCATGATATTTTCTATTGCGATGGCATCAACAATGTTGACAACATTTGTAGCGATGATTTTTGTAGCAGCTATGTTTGCAATGACAATATTTGCGGTGACAACTGCCGCAATGATATTTGTGGTTACAATGTTTGTAGTCTAGTATTTGCAACGACAACATTTGTTGTTGTGGTAATTGCAGCTACTTTGTTTGAGTAACTACAAGGACATTTATAGTGAAAGGTTTTGACAATTGCAAGCACTTTGTGTGGTAATTGCAGCTTTTAGAATAAGACATTAAGTGACAATACTAGATAATGTGGCATGTATTTTCATCATGTCAATTGCACATTAGCGATGATTTTGACTAGTTATCATATTGCGTAACTGCCGCAGATGTGTACACGTTTGTGTCTAGTATTTGCAACGACAACATTTTGTTGGGAATTGCAGCTACTTGTTTGAGTAATACAGCATTTATGTGACAATAATAGAGTATTGGAATTGTGGCCAGATATTTCTTGGATGGATCAACAATGTGACAACATTTGTAGGTGATTTTGAGCAGCTATGTTTGCATGACAATATTGGGTGACAACTGCCCAATGATATTGGGTTCATGTTTGTAGTATATTGCACGACACATTTGTTGTTGGTAATTGAGCTATTTGTTGAGTAACACATGACATTTATAGTGACAATAATAGAGTGATTGAATGTGCATGAATTTCATCGAGGCATCAATGTGCACATTTGTAGCGATGATTTGTGACTATGTTTGCAATGACAATATTCGGTAATGCCGCATGATATTTGTGTTACAGTTTGTAGTCTAGTATTTGCAAGACAACATTTTTGTGGTAATGCAGCTACTTTAATCATATGGTGAAATGGCATGATTTTGGGTACTCACTGGTTTGTACGTATATATTGTGAAACCAAAATTGTAGTGTGAATTGAATTGTGTATGTACTTTGAGAACATATATAGTGACAATACATAGTGATTGATTGTGGCCATGATATTTTCTCGTGGTCATCAATGTGCGATTTGTAGCGATGTTTATGACATTTTTGCAGAAATATTTGGGTACATGTTTTGGGTTACAATTTAGCAATTTGAGAATTGATGTATTGAGTACTTTAATTAATGACATATAATATAATGTGATTATTTGCATGTATTCAATGTGCACATGTTGAATTTTTGCATGTTTTGACAATTTTGCATGACAATGCGATGATTACAATGTTTGTGAATTGAGCATTTGTTGTTGTGGTAATTGCAGTACTTTGTTATAACTACATGGACATTTATATGAAATAATTGATTGTTGTGAGATATTTCTTGCGATGGCATCACATGTTGACAATTTGTGCGATGATTTTTGTGCAGCTATGTTTGCAATGAATTTCGGGAAATGCCATGATTTGTGTTACATTTGTGTCGTAGTATTTGCAACGACAACATTTTGTTGTGGTAGAGCTATTGTTGAGTAACTACATGGAATTTATAGTACATATAGAGTGATGAATTGGCCATATATTTTTGATGGCAAACAATGTTGACATTTGACTATTTTGTGCGATGTTTGCTACAATTGTTTGCAATGACGAATTTTGGTTGACAACTGCCATGTATTGTGTTACAACTTTGCTTGTATTTGCGACACTGTTTGGTTTGGTATTGCAGCAACTTGTTTGGTAATGCATGAATTTTATATGACAATGGAATATTGTGTGACATGTAGTGATTTTGTGCATGCATTTTCAATGTTGACAAATTTGTGACAATTTGTATGATTTTTGAATGAATTTTCGTGAAAATTGCCGCAATGATTTTTGTGGTTACATGTTTGTATCTAGTATTTGCAACTACGACATTTTGTTTGTGAGTTGATACTTTGTTTGGTAAAAATTTATGTGATAAATAGAGTGATTGAATTGTGGCTGATTTTTGATTGGCATCACAATTTGCAACATTTACCGATGATTTTTGGTAATGTTTTGCATAATATTTGCGATGACAATGCGCAATGATATTTGGTGTTAATGTTTGTAGTCAAGAATTTGACGACAATTTGTTGTTGTGGTAATTGCAGCCTTTTTTGAGTAACTCATAACATTTATTGACAATATTTGATGGATTATTTGTGCGCATGATTTTCATTGCGATGGTAACAATTGACAACTATTTGTGGTGAATTTTTGTACAGCTATTTATGCAATACAATTTGCGTGACAATGCCGCAATGATTTTTGGTTACACTTTGTAGTCTAGTATTTGCAACAACATTTTGTTGTGGTAATGCATATTTGTTTGAGTAACTACAGGACATTTATAGTGACAATAATAGGTGATTGGAATTGTGGCTGATTTTCGCGGCTCAACATGTGCACATTTGACGATTTTTGACAGCTGTTGCAATACATTTGGTACACCCAATAATTTGTGAAATTGTCTATATTCAAGATTATTGATGTCAATTTGGAATTGTAGCGATGATTTTGTAGCATTGTATGCAATGGACATTTGTGGTGACAAACTGAATGATAATTTGGTCAATTTTTGAGTCGAATTGCACGACATTTGTGAAAATTGTAGCTGTTTTTGTAGCATAGTATGAAATTTTGTGACAACTCATAATGATTAATTGTGCTGTTTTTTCATCACAATGTTGCAACAAACATTTTGTGATGTATTTATTTTGTTTATACAATTTGCGGTGACAATCGAT
>JBBMOL010004351.1:0-10568 GCA_037954665.1 Laguncularia racemosa | reverse complement strand
AAGGCAAATAAGGCAGCCTTCGCAATTTCTGGGCAGATCCCCCCGGATTCGTTGTTGGTTGCCGGCAACCGATGGCCCCCTTTTTGTTCAATGCGGCCTGTTTGAGGACGTGACCGACGTTTGGGACGACAACGGCCTGAACGACGAACTGAAGTCCGCTGCGGCTCCATGACATCAACGGCAAGAAGTGGGGCGTCCCTTTACCTTTACCATGGGGCATTTATACCGGAAGGACATCTTCGCGGCAGGGTTTTACCCCCGGCCTGGGATGGAACTCCTAGCCGCCTGCGCCAAGTCAAGGAGGCCGGGGTCCTCCTTCACCATCGGACAAGGCGCTGTGGCCCCGGCTGGTGGTTCGATTATCTTACCTGCGCGTTAACGGCTACGAGTTCCACTGGACCTCACCTGGAAAGGGGCCCCCTATACCGACCCACGCGTGAAGGCAGTTTTTGAGAAGTGGGCCGAACTGGTCAACCGGGTTACCCTGGCGAAACCCCCGCATCGAGGCAGGATGCGGTCCCGCAGATGGTCCAGGGCAAGGTGCCTGTATTGATGGGCAATTTCGCGGTGGCGACCATGAAAGACGGCGGCCTCAAAGAAGCCAGATCGGCTTCCTGCAGTTCCGTCGATCAATCCCGACATTCCGATTCCGAAGGGCTCCAACGACACCTTCCACATTCCCGCCGGTGCAAAGAAACAAGGAAGCGCCAAGGCGTTCCTCCCTATTGGCCTCGCCCGAGGCGCAGGACCAAGTGAACCAGACACTTGGCCAGGTTGCCGGTCAACAACAAGGCCGAAAACCTGCGATCCGTTCCTTGGCGGGCTTCGAGTGCTGTCCAACGCCATGCGCTGGCGAGTTCTTCGCGTTGAGCGCCTGCCGAAATGGCCAAAGCCGGCATGGAAGGGTTTCCGGGGTTCATGGTCAAACCGGACCAGATCGATCGCATTCTTGTCGTCTCGAAAAGATCCGTTCACGGTTTTAAGTGGATGACCTCCCAAGTCGACGGCCAAAAATTGGGGCCGCCTGACGCCCTCTCATTGAAGACGGTTGGTGGCGATGCGTGCCCGAACCCTTTTCGCGGTTTTTGGAACAGGAACCGCTCAAGATCGCGCCATGGCTCTTTTTCTGCCCGCCTGGCAATGTTCCCATCTATGTCGTCATCCCGATCGTCCAGTCCTCGATCGCTTTTCGTGGGACGGTCTCGGGACAGCGTGGATCGGGCTTGGAATATGTCGAACTTCTGGAGACGAAGTTCTATAGGCTTTAAAGAACAACATCATCGGCTTTGCTTTATTGCTGTCGACCCGGCAGGTCTGGCGGTTGCCCTTTTCCTCAACCAGACGGTCTTCGGCATCCGCCTTCAAATCGTGTTCTTCTTCCCCTTGTCTCAGCCGGGGTGTCGGCCTGATTTTACCTGGTTCTATGCCCGTTTTCGGCCTTCTGTCTGCGTTGTTGGAAACGGTGACCGGTGAGCAGATCGCGATCGGGGCGAAACGGTTTCCGAATATGGCATTATCGTCGGGGGTTCTGGCCGCAAACAGCCTATTGCATGATTTTATCTGAGGGCTAATTACCTCAATCCGAAAGGTCGAAGCGGCCCGCATGGATGGCGCGAAAGTGCCTCACCATGCTCTGGAACATTATTTTGCGCGCTTGCGCCGCAACCTTCCGCCCTTGTGGTCCCGTGTTGGGGCCCCTGCGCTCTTTCGCCTGGTCTCGATCGACGGCGGCGGCCCGTACGGCTCGTCGCGCGTGCTGTCCTACTACATGTACGAACAGGCGCTGTCCGAATACGGCTATCAAATGGGCTATGGCGCGGCGATCGCGGTGGTACTGCTGTTGATCATGATGCTGTTCATATCCGGTTTTATCTGGCGGATGTGGTTTCAGGAGAGGAAAATCCTGATGTTTCCTCGTCCCATCGCCGAATACTCGCGCGGCTATCGCGTGCTCTATCAGTTCGTACTGCCGGTTTCGCTGATGGTGTGGCTGTTGCCGCTGATCGGCATCGCGGTGACTTCGATCCGCCCGGCGCGCGACCTGGCCACCGGCAACTACTTCGGTCTGCCGAGTGCGGTGGCGCTTGAGAATTACATCGGGGTCTTCAAGAACTCGCCGATCGGCTATAACCTCAATTCCTTCAAGTCCCATTCCCCCCTGTGATCGGTGCTGTTGCGCTGTCCTGCCTTACCGGGATTTGCCCTCGCGGTTTACCGCTTAAAGGCAATTCGTGCTGTTTTTTTCTTTGTTGCCGGCAATTTTATTCCGTTTCAGATCCTTATGGTGCCGGGCCGTGATCTCTCGCTGAAACTCGGCCTCATGACCCGGGACAGGCTGGTCCTGTTCCCGTTGCCTTTCAGACCGGGTTTCTGCAGCTTTCATGCGCAAATTTTCATCAGCGTTTGCCCTTCGCTCTATCGAATCGGCGAGGGTGGAAGGGTGTCAGAATGGAAGTTTCTTCCGCTACATCGTGCTGCGCTGATGCGCCGGGATTGGCCTTGTCGGTGTTGATCTTCACCTTCGTATGGAAGGGACTATTTCTGGGCGACAGTCCTGGTGCAAAGCCATGAATGCCAGCCGGTGACCGCTGGCCTCTATTCGTTAACGGCGTGGGTTGCTGCCTGGAACGGTTTTGCCGGTTCGTTTCGTGGCGGACTACCCCTGTTGCCATGTTCTTTCTATGCAGGCGGATTTATTGCCGGTCTCCACTGGGGCCACCAAGGGATGACCGTCTCATTGTCTTTGGGGGACGAAAATTCGTTCGCGATCCGCCTTCCCGATGCCGGCATGCGGAAATCGTGACCTTTGGACAAGGGGACGCCCCGCTCCCCTCGCTCGACAGCTGCAAGCCGGATCAACGGCATGGACACCGCGGTGCCTCAGCCGTACTCTTGCCGACAGGTGGCTGGGCTTCTTCGGGTGGCCGGCAATCGCAGGCCACCGCCTTGGTCGTGACTTCCTCCTGCTTTTTCCGAATGGCATGCGCGGAACCGATCATGGTGCCTTTGCTGAGCGGGCCCATGACCGCGTTTCCGCCAATCGATCTTGAAAATCGATATCCGCGTCTGCGGGCGGGTTTTCTATGGCAATCCCCTTTTCGAATGTCGGTGACCGCGACTACCGCTCGATCGATGTGCTGTGCCGTTTCCGATCACGAAGGGATTCGCGCTCCGTCCTTTCGGGCATGTGGGGGGGGATTCCAGACCGGTTGACTGCTTGGCAACGGCATCTGGTGAGGAACCCCGCCGGGGCCGTAATCACACGATCGTTTCCTGTTGTGTTTGTCGAAGGGGAAACAGAATTCCTTTGGCCTTGCTTCGGCTGGGCGGCAATCACCAGATCGCCTGACCGTTGGATGAGGTCGCCGCCTTGCCCATTCGGCGAATCTTCGAGGCCTGGCGAGATGACGCTTGTCCCTGGTCAGGCCTATGAGACCCGCGTGCCTATGGGCGCAGACGCTCAGGATTTCTGATTTCCGCGCCAGGAACTCCTGTCCGGCGGGGGGCGCTTGCCCCCCGGCCCGGTTTGACACTGAATCCTGGGAAGGTATTATTTCGACCACAGGATCCAATCCTTGAAAGGCAGGGAAAAGTGCGGCGCTTGGGTTGAAGCTTGCCGGATGACGGCTGGTTCGGGCAACGCGACGTGACACACGAGCTTGGCGACTGGGACATCGATCCAGCAAATATCAGACGGTCTTGCGCCTCCGTTGAGCACGTGACGGGGGTGGGCATGGAATTCGGATCTGGTTCGAACCGGAAATGGTGAACCCCAATTCTCGACTGTTTGAAAACAACCCGGACTGGGCCCTGCAGTTGAGGGCCGTCCGTTGCTTTTGTCGCGAAACCAGCTCGTATGGACCTCACGGGCCAATGTCACTGACTATCCTTCGGCAAGAATCGACGCTGTGCTCGCCAACCACGCCATTCTACATCAATGGGGACATGAACCGCGTCTGACCCAGCAGGTGGACGCAAGGGAAGGGCGATGGCGGTGCCCAGACGGGGCCGTTTACGCGCTGTGGCACGGGGTGCGCGCAGACACATCCCCAAGTCGGATCGAAAGTGGCCTCTGGCGGCGGGGGCGGGCGCGGTCGATTTGGCCGTTTTTTGGCCCCCGCACGCGTTTCTGGGCGTCGACTGCACCGATTGCGCTCGAACGTCTGGGAATCCAGCGTGGAGTAAGCCGCTTTTTGCCACCGGAGAATTGGCAGTACGTCTCGGCGGTACCAATTATCAGATGGTCGGCGTCTTAGCCTGTCCTTTCGTGCTTTGTTGCCAGGGCCTCCATTTCGGGATTGAGCTGAACCCGTGGAAATGACCGAGGATGAGCGTCCGGTTGACGCGCTGTCGAGACCCATAAGCGGCTGCGTGGCTTTTCCATGCGCCAGGGCCAGTTTCAACCTGCCACCTTGGGACGGACGCTTGTCTGGGGGTGCAGTAAGCGCCAATGCGGTCGTGTAATCCTTGCGCAGGGGCGCAGATGGTGGGGCGAAAACCTGCTCCGGTCAGGTTCCTGATTCGGGACGGGGAAGAGGCGCTGGCGCTCGCCCGGTTTTTGCCCCGAGCGGCCACAGTCATGTTGTCCAAAAGCCAGGAGCAATTGTCAATGGGCCAGATCGACCACGCTTTCCGAGGAAGCAGCATCGGGCCGCCTTCCCATGCTCAGGCCGGAAGTGCGATGCGATCGAGCTCGAACCTTGGGAGGAGTGACCGCGATGGCCAATGTTAGTTTCAAGCCGTCCGTAAGCAATTGGTGCCGCTCTGTCATCAAGGGCGAGACCTCGACGCCGAGTGGGAATTCGGTGTTCGTCGGACCTTGGGCTGCGGCAAGTCGACCCTTTGCGCATGATTGCCGGCTTGGAAGACATTTCCGGCGGCGCCCTGAAAATGGGGCGGTTTAGGACATGACCAAGGTCGGACCGTCTGATCGCGGGGGGGGTCGCAATGGTGTTCCAGTCTTATGCGCTTTTCCGCATATGACGGTCGTGGAATATGGTTTGGGCCCCTCAAGATGACGGGCCACGACAAGGCCTTAACGGGAGGCACGCGCCGCGCAGCTGCAAGCTTCAGCTTGAACCACTGTGAAGCGCAAGCCCGGACAGCTTTTCTGGTGGTCCGCCAGCGCGTGGCCACGGCCCGGCGATCGTGCGCGAGCCGGAAGTGTTCCTGTTTACGAACCGCTCTCCAACCTGTGCTCGCTTGGTGAGATGCGCGGAGGCTGTCCAAGTTGCTCAGGACCTGAAGGCGCGTGATCTTGTTACCCACGCCAAGTGGAGGCATGACCATGGCCGCAAGTTGTGGTTTGCGGCCCGGCAAGTTGGAGGTCGGTTTCGCCGCTGGAAACTCTATCACCGACCCGGCAATATTTTGTGGCCGGCTTCATCGGTTCGCGAAGATGAATTTCCTGCCCGCGGGAGGCTCGCCTTAGACGGGTGGATCCTGCAAAACTAGGCCGGGGGAACGGAGACAGGCTCGAAGACAGCCGGTTCCCCGTGCAGGGCAAGGCCATGGGATTCGACCCGAAAATCTGGTTACCGAAGGCGATAGCGATGCCAGCATTTCCGGAACATCCGGCTATCAGAACATCTGGGGTCGGAAAACCCTTTTCTGTGACGCTGGATGACGGCTCGGACCTGTGCGTGAAGGCCGTGGCCTGGGCCCAAGCGGGTGGGTGAAGGCTGTCGATCGGCATTCGGGCCAAGGCTTGTATGTGTTCGGCCCGAGGGCCCCCCCCAAATCGTAACGGGGATCTGACACGGATGCTTGGAGTATGTACTATCGGAACATGGGACGAGACACGTGGCAGGTTGACGCCCGCCGCATGCGCGAGCTCGGATTACATTCGTGCGCATCGGCGAATTCGCCTGGTCACGCATCGAACCACGACGCGGGCGAATTTCTTTCGTTGGCTCGACCGAGTTTGGGGGTTGTGCTGGCCGATGCCGGCCTTAAAATCGTTTCTCGGCAGCCGATGCGACACCCCGAAATGGCTTGTCGATGGCTGTCCCGTATCATTCCATTCGCCGAAAACGGCATGCCGCGCGGCTTCGGATCACGCAGGCACTACCCTTTTCATCCGAAACCTATTGGGCGAAAGCCGGCCATCGTCGAAGTGGTTTGCGAAGCGTTATGGCGAACACTGCGGGTTGGGGGTTGCAGACGGACAACGAATATGGCTGCCACGACAGACCCTGTCCTGGGGCCGGGGACCTGAAATCCTTTCGCAATGGCTGCGCCACGCTTCCGACAACCGCCAACTGAACGAGGCCTGGGGCTCCGTGTTCTGGTCCTGGAGGTTTGAGGTTCGATGAAGCGGCTGCAAAAACCGACCGTGACCGACCCAATCCCGCCGCAAAAATGGATTTTGGCGTTTTCTTCCGAGAGGTCCGGTCTAGACGAGCGTCGACATATCCGTCAGCATTCGCCGGGACGCTGGATCACGCACAACTTTGGGTTTCGTTTTTCCCCTTCGATCATTTCGCGGGCAGACAACCTCGATATCGCCTCTTGGGGGGCAGCTATCCAACGGCTTGTCGAAAAGTTTCCTTTTTCGGAAAAGGCGCAATGTGGGGCGCGACATCCCCCTGAATCGCAGCACTTCACCACGACCTCTATCCGGCGTCGGCCGGGGCGATGTGGGTGATGGAAAACGCAAACCGGGGCCCGCGGTCAACTGGGCCCGTGGAACCTGTGCTCGGCGGATGGTGGCCTGTGGAGCTGGGAAGCGTTTTGGCCCTGGCGCCGGGTTTGTCAGTTACTTCCGTTGGCCGCCCGGCCGTTTTGCTCAGGGAACGATGCATGCCGGGCTAATCGCCGGGGTGGGGGCCGACGATGGTCGCCAGGTGGCAAAGAGGCCGCCATCGTTGGCGGGAATCTCCGGCTCTTGGCACCTGCCGGGGACCACCCCCCGCTCCGGTTGCCTTGTCTTCGATTCAGTCTCACTGGTCGACCGTAACCAGCCCCAGGGGTGCGATTTCCGTACGGAGGAACTGGTTTTCGATGGTTATGAGAGCTTGCGCAGGCTTGGTTTAACGTCGATTTGTTTCCGGGGCGCAAGTCTCTCGGCTATGGCCTGGTGGTGGTACCCTGTATGACCGAGGAACGCCGGCGGCGGAACAAGCCTTCGCCGTCTTCAGGGCTTCTGTTGGGCCACGTACGGGGAAGCCGCGACCGGATTTCCGCTTCCCGGCAGCTGCCGCCGGGGCCCTTTCGACGCAGACCGGCAATCGCATCATACAGGGGGGAGCTAGGCCGGGGGTCCTTGAAGGCGTGGTTGGCGTGGTGTCAGGTTTCAGCGATCCGTGGCGTGAAACCGTCGAAGGTATGCCTCGGAATTCCGCCCATTTGCCGATGGCGGACCGGCTTGACCTTGAGGGAAAGGACCTCTACCTGGCATGCTGGCCGGATGAGACGCTGCTTCGTCAGGTCATGTGCCATGTCGCCAGTACCGCCGGCCTGAAGCAATGGAGCTGCCAGACCATGTCCGCCTCCGGGCCGGGGGGGGGCTGACCTTTGCTTCAATATGGACAGTGATTGGGAATTGCCGCAAGGTGTCGAGCCGCAATTGGTGATCGCATCGTTTCCCGGCAAGTCTTTCGGCTTGGCGGGGGAGTAAAAGGAGGCGGTGTTGCCCTGACCCGTCTTGCACGGGCTGGATATCGTGCATTTGAGGCCTCTTCGCCTCGCACGGTTCGATTAGCGCACAAGTTCGGGGTGATAGGATGTTTCGAGTTCTGTCTGGAGGGCCGACAGAATTTGTTTTGCTGCGCGGGGGGTTGTGGGCGAAATGACGTGGCCCGGCGGCTCCGCTGCTGATGCAATGTCACGACCGAAGGATCAATAGGACATCTGGCAGCGCACAGGGTGGGCAGGTTAAATTTGACGGGTCCCGGTCGGGCACGCATCCGCCGTATTTCGATGGGTTGCCTGCGATCCTGGCTGGCGGAATAAAAATTTCGCAACTCCGGGAGCGTTGCTTTGGCAAACGGCAGTACCCGCGTTTCGCCCGAATTGGGGCACAATCCGCCTGTTTTGCGATCGGATTGTCGCTGGCCGTTTCTACGTCTGAACCCGTGGGGGGCCCTTCCCGTTCCGGCAAACCCTCTGAAAGACGCGAAAATGGCGCGGGGCCTTTCGGTCCCGCCCATCTCAGGAAAGTCAGCAATTGCTGACACAGGTATTACTTGTCGGAAAGCGATTTCCGAGCGGCCTGTCAGTTTTGGGTGGTCGGGAGCAACCACAAGGTCTCGCGATATTCTGTGCCACCCTTGATGTGTGGTTGAAGACCGTCGAGGCCGACCGGTGCCGTTAACTGGGCATTGGCGTTGAGCGAACCCTGCCTCGGTTCAATGGGTAGGCAGAAGAAGCGCCGGCGACGGTTGCGAGAAGAGCTGCTGCGGTACGGTTTTCTGATGGTTTTCCTTTTTCCTTGCCACCGGCCTTCACGGGGGTCGCAAGGGCGCGGCCGCTCCGTGAGGCGATGGGTTTTTTCAGTCACAATTGCGAGTGGTGCGTTACTTCGACAGAACAACGCGGTTGACGAGTTCAACGTGTGGTCGGGAGCAACCCGTGGTTTCGCGAAGTCCTGGCCGCAGCGTTGAACGGTTCTGGAAGGGCTGCCGACCGGGGCGTTTGCAGGGTGCCGAAGGGGATCGAACCCGGGGATTGGCTCGAGGGTAAGCCGAAGAAGCCCTGCAATGGCAGGAGGAGGGCGGCTGCGGTACCTTGGTCTATGATGTTTCCTTATCCTGATGTGTTGTTTCGGGCCGGTCTTGCTGCCGGAGTTGATATGGTGTTCAATATAAATGCAACATCATTATTGTGACTGCAGCGTTCACAAAATGTGACAATCAGTGGGGCAGGGGAAGTGAAACCCCGGCTCGGCGGAGGTTGGGCCAAACACATGCTGTCCCAAGGAGGTGGGGCAGATGGCCTCCGATTTGCCGATACGTTTTTCAGCGGCACTCGAGATCAGCGCCCAGCAGCACAAAGGCAACCGTTCCAAACAAGCCGAGCGCGAACCTGCCAGCCGGGGCGTGATGGCCACAAGATGCCAGGGGTAGCGAAAAGCCGCTTTCTTGCTTCTTCCACCGTGCCGGGCCTGGACGTCGATGTCGGTCATTTGCTTCCTTCGCCGGCCCGTGGCGCGCTTCCTGCGAACGAGGACAGCGACAGGGCCTGCTCCGGCAGACGCATCTCGCCCTTGGCGGGCCGCTCTTTCAGATATTGGGATGTCTGAGCGGTCTGGTGAAGTGTCGCCGGCGATGACGGGGGGGTAGATGCGGGAGTTCGGCGAGACGAACTGCGGCAGGGCTCGCCTTCGTCCAGTAGCGCAGGAAAAGAAGGCGGGGGAAGGAATAGCGTTCTTCCGATAGCGACGAACCCTGTGGGATGTGGTGTAAACCGGCGTTAGCCGACCTCCGCATGCGCCGATTTTGATAACCAGCGCTCCCGGTTCGGGGCGCATGATCCAGTCGCCATCCCTTATTACTTCGAGGCCTGGCGAGTCGGCAATAGCAGAGTGAAGATTTAGTCCGTATGGGCGCCAATTCGGGTTGGTCATTGGTGCCGGCCTGATGGGGTAGTGAATAAGTCGCAGTGCGAGGCGGCTTTGTTACGAATTGATCGGGTAGGTCGGCGCAAGACCAAGCGCTTCGGAAAGCCTTGAGCGTTTTGGCCAAGATCGAATGCGCTCGAATAATGGCTGAGACCGCCCCTGAAAGCGGTCGCCGGCGGCCATTGATTGGGGGCCGAAGCAACGGATTGCCGGCCACCTAATCGGATCGTCGACCGGCAGATCGACGAAAGATCGAATGCTTTCCTTCTTGTCCGGTGAAGCGCCCGCGAAGATTCCTGCCTTCGGGGAACATATCCGCGTGATTGCGCGAACCCCGATATGACTTGCATCTTGTTTCCAGGGGCAGGGAAAAAAAAACGCAATGCGGCCAGCGCGGTCATCGAGGCGGGGGCTTGATTACCGTGTCCGGTGACGTAGAGGAAGCCGCCTGCTTCGGGCGGGCGTCACGCACGCGCGCTCATTCGGGGCAGCAGACGGAGGTTGCCATCGGATCGCTGTTTTAACCAAATGTTGGCCTGCGCTCGCCTGATACCGTCCGAATTGCAAAAGAGGCCGCCTGTCAGGGCATAAAAGACAGAAGTCCGTCCTTTCAACGATCCACGTACCAACGGTTTTTGCGGGCCCTCGGCCCGCCCCATTGATTGTTGTCTTGCGGCAAGAAGGTCAATTCAAGCAGGGTTCAAACGGTGATCGATCCCCCCGGCGCAGTTGACCGCGACGAATCGTGGGTTTGATTGGGTTTGGGCAGTTCCCCCTCCCGGGCTCCCCAAAGATTTGTGGAATGAGAATCGTGCTTCGTATCGATTAAGGCGCGAACCTACAATTTTGTGCAATAGGCCCCCGCTCCAAATCCTATAAAAAATAACCGTGAACGATTTGCCAGACGTTGGCAGATGGTACGCGTCCAACAAGCTGAAACGGAATGCGAGAAGCATTCCGGTTTGTTTAGGACCTGCAGCGGCAAAAGATTTTTCGGATAGGTCGGAAA
>JBBMOL010004350.1:0-10582 GCA_037954665.1 Laguncularia racemosa | reverse complement strand
CTCGAAATGGGCCCTCATCGCCAAGATTCGAAACCCATAAAATTTTTTGTCTAATGTGGTCTTGTGGGGATTTTGTTCCCCATCTTTCCCTCACCTTGTTGCTCTTCATGTCCTTAGTTTCCTTCTGAATGTCCGATCTTTTTCTGGGTCAAAATCAAGAGTTTAATGTGAATCTTGTATAAATACAAAAAACTCAAAATGATTTAATTACAAAAAAAAATAAAAAATGAATAAATAAATAGCAAAAGAAAAAAGGGTTTTAAATTAGTAAGCTTTGAGCTTTTTTAATTGCGCCCTCGGAAACGGCGAAAAAAACTTTTTGATGTTTGTAGTCACACAATTAAAAATTAATTTCCTTTCCTCTCACTTTTTTCTCACGATAAAACGGGCAAGTGCCCCTATCTGATTAAAAGTAGTATAGAGTTCAACCCGGTTATCTTCCTCAGGGATCTGCGAGTACTAAAATGACCCAAGCAATATTAACCACAAATATCGAATGAGTTTTTTTAAATTAAAATTAAACAAACTTTAAAGACAAGAATACTAAAAAAATAAATTTAAAAAATTATCAAATCCAAATTACGCAAATCCCCTTCCCTTTCTATCTCAATTATCAGGGAAATTTGTCTCATAAAAATCAATTACCAATATTGATTATCTTAAACCGGGGGAAAATTCTATCACAAAGCAAATGTTTTCCCAAAATCTTGACTCCAAACCCCCTAATTTCTTAATAAAGTTTCCTCTTTTATAAAAAAATAATAGAATTGCATTAATGTGTAAAGTCCTCGATTAGATCAAATTGTCTATTCAAACCTTAGGGAAAATCATGCTTTCTATCCCCAGATTGATTCAAGCCTCTTATTTTATGTGTGATTATTTAGATAAGCGATTTCCCCAAAAACTTACAAAAAATAATGAAATTAATGTTGGTACATCAAAATTAAAAACACAAAAATTTAAAATTTTAAAAAATTAAAGACCCCAATTATCTAAAGAATTTGCAATCGAATCCCAAATTACAGCAATTGGGTTTCAAAGTTCTAAAAAAATTTGTTTCCATGGTTTCAAAAAATACAGATCAAATAAATGATAAAACCATGTGAAGAACCCTTTGAGATTGTGTTTTAAATCGAAACCTCGCCCCAAAGGTTTCCAAAAATTCTTTTTTTTCCCCTTTTCCCTCCGTTCCCCCCTTTTTTCGTAAAAGATCCCAAAATTTTGGGAAAAAACTTGTAAAAGCGGGTCGAATCAATACAGGTTCATACACGGCCGTGTAGTTGAGGCGTGGCAAAATGCAATACTAATTATAACCGTCGTGTATTGTAGCCTTGTATTGGCCATGTAACCCTCTATGAGTGTATCAAATCCAATACAGGGCCCGTCCCCTTTGTGTAAAAGCCCGTGTTCTCTCCTGTGACTTTTGGACACTTTTCTTCAGTAACCCACCCAACTCTTGCAAAATATTGATCATTTTTCCTCTTAGGCCCTTTTTTAATTCCTGAAACTGAAATGTTTTCCCTTTAAGTAAAAAGTTTTTTAAAAACATAATTAACTTACTTAAAAAGCAATAAACCCATAAAAAATAAAGTGTTAATTTTCCTTATCATGCAACAGTAGAGAAAAACAATTTAGTGCTTACCTTTTCCCAAAAAAAGTACGCCAAAAATGACTTTAAAATTTACTCCTATCACTAAAATGGATTTAGGAAACCCATCAATGTAAAATCTCCCTAAAAAAACAAACGGAATTTTTGTGCATCATTAGTTTTAGACGGGCAATGAAGTGACCCATCTTACTAACCATCGAAAACAAAAATATGCTATCTTTGCCACTTTGAGATCGTTGAAACCCCAAATACAAAATCCATAGAAATGTCAGTCCAGGGTTAATTAGGCACAGGCAATGGAATGTATTCTCCATGGAGCGTTACTTGGATTGGTTGTCTCTTAAATGCATTTTTAAACCACAGTTTGCACATCATGCTTCTTTTTTGGCTAAAAAAAAATGTTCTTTGAAAAAATCTAAAGTCTTTTTAACACCAAAGTGCCCCACAAACGACCCCCTGTTTTTCCCCTCATAGCAATTCATGTAGGCTTTTGGCACGAATAATTATTTCTTAAACAAATACCCATCTGTTATAGAAATCAAAATACCCGACTTGCCAAGGTCCAATTCGACCAAAGTCGGCATCTCTCATAAACCCCTTAATAAATTAAAAACCCAAAGAAATTTAGTTGTAAGAAGTCAAAGGGGAAACCCTTCGAGAAAGTCTCGCCACCCGTTCTCTTTTCCTTGCTTGTATTTGGAATCACATATGAAAAGGTTAATAAAACTCCATCCTTTCCATGCCTCCTGTTCAACTTACCTTGGTTTTCAAGAATTCAAACTTCATGATCAGAAAAATGATAAAAATCTTGGCCTAAGTAATGTTCCCAAAAGTTGTAAGGTCCTCACCAAAAGCTTTTGCCCCTTGTCATAGACTGGGAAATTTTAAATTAGCCCATTGAGTTTCAAAAAATAAGGATTGGTTAAAAATCCTACATAAAAAACCCACTAATCCCTTTTTCCGGAAGCATCCATTCATCTAAAAAAACTTTTCAAAATTAGGTAAACAAGTAAAGGTGCATTGTTAAATTACCTTTCAAAGTTTAAAAACTTGCTCAGCACTTCAGCCCATTTGAAGGGTTTTCTTAACAAGTCATCTAGGGCAGTGTGGTTTAAAGCCCCAAACAAATCTCCTAAAAAAGCTTGCTGCCCATGAAAGCTCCTGACTCATTGCTTTCCCTTTTTTTTTTCCGGGCCACCCCCGAATCCCCTTTCATTTTTCTTTCTACGCAATCCCCTTCTCCCTTCAAAAAACCCAAAAAAAAACCATTTTCCCATAAAAAAGGTGCATTTTTTAAAGTTCGATACAATTTTTTTTTCCTTCAAAATGTAAACTACTTTGCAAGTTGAAATTTTCACTTTAGTTTTGCTGAAAAACTAAGTGTCATCAAGTATACAACAACAAACTTCCCATGAAAGCACAAAAAAAACATGATCTTAACCTCATAAACGTGCTAGGCGATTTTTTTAAACCCAAAAGGATTACCATCCACTATATAAACCATGCTTATTTTTTAAAACCCGTTTTCCACTCTTTCCCCCTTTTCTGCAAATTTTGGGAAAATAGCCGTTTTTTTAAATCAATTTTTGGAAAACAAAAAGCCCCATGCGCTATCAGATTCTCAAGTCTGGGGGATAGGTGTCTATTTTAAAACTGTGATCTTGTTGTTTTTCGTCAGTAAAACCGCATTCGTTTTTTTCCCATCCTTCTTGGGACAAGATGACGGAAATAAAACATAGACTGGGCTTTCTCTCAAAAACCCCTTCTCTACCAGATCCTCAATTTGCCTTGGATCCCCTTGGGTTTTCCTCTGGATTGGCCCGTTTAATTTGGTCGATTGGGAAAGCAACCCTTTTGGGAAAAAATCTCGTGTTAAATGCCTTTTTAGTGGAGGCAACCCCTTGGTATTTTTTCGGGGAAAAAAAGTAGCAAATTTCTGCAAAAGAGAAACAAAGCTGCAGGCAAGAAGGATTAGATGGTCAGTGGAAAAAAAAAACATCCTTATACATCAGACAGAAGTGTCGTTTTGCTTCAAAGTACTTTTAATCTCGTTGATCTCCAATGCCACTCGTTTTTCCCCTTTAATTCTTTCTTTCAAAACTCACTTTGGGTTTTTGCCTCTTTTTCACGTCCAATTTTTTTTTTGTTACTTTGTGTTTCCCTCTCATCTGAATCTTAGCAATTCCAACGACCTCAAAGCCCCCAAGGGTTGGGGGTGTCAAAATCCCCTGTCTCTTGTTCAAAAGAAAAAAATCCCGATTTGTAACCATATGAGAACCTTTATCGAATGCCAAGGTCGTCCCAATTTTTTTGGGGCAACCCTGCATAGGTACCACATCAAATAATCCTCATCACGGTATTCCCTTAGAGAAAGAAATAAATCCCCTTTAGTCCTTTAACTCCCGACTTGCTAACCACTACAATTTTTTAAGGTTTTCATGCTTCTCAATTTTCAGGTTCAGTTTAAACCCAAAAATGTGTAGAAACATTTGTCGTATCATTTAAATAATCAAACTAAACCCTTGTTTTACTGGCATCTAGTTGAAAAAATAGCTTCGCTACCTTTTTTTCCCCTCACCCTTAAAGTTGATTTTAAGAACTCGTTGGTAACAAGCATCTCTCCCATTACGGGCCCCTTTTACATCCACACATACAATTTCCCCAAGGGGGCCCATGTCTCATCACCCCCTGAACTCCCCTTCGACTTCTCCACACTCCAAAAAGGTTCGCCTTAGTGTTTAGACACGCGATGCAATAGCCCAAAAACCCCAGCACCTGAAAAACCTTAATATATGCAACCCAGAAGAGATTTGGTTTAATGTTACCTTTCGAATAGGATGCCCGGTGCCTTAGCCCTTTTCTTCTCTTGTTTTCGGTGGTGGTTTTTATTCTTCCAATTCGATTCCATGAAGAACTAGAAGTTTGGGTTTTCCCGGAAAAACTTGAAATGGGTGATACCCTTTAAGTACTCTTTCCCTTTAGCTGCTTCTCAACCTTGATGCCCTTTTGTAATAATTCTAATTCTATTTTTGTTGAGTCAACAATACAGTGTTCCCTATTCAATCCACCAATGAACTGCCATTGTAGCTTAAAATCCCCTCCACCCTTGCTTTAATCATGGGGTTTTCCATTCCTTATAATAGTCCCCCTCACTTTTGCACCTTGTGTTAGACCCCGCAATTCCATGAAATCCATCTAGTGTTAGGGATGAACTCTTTACTTTAAATTTTTTTCTCTCCCCCCAAGTGTAAAGGGTCCTCTCCCTTTCCCTCTCCTTTTCCCAAACCAGGGTTTATCCCACCCTACACTTGCATAGTCAGTGAGCTCAAAAGTGCAAGTTTAATCTTTTGTCCTCTAAAAAGTTTTGGCACAAAAATGTGATCAACCCTTTTGCTCCCCCTCTATTTTAATTTGGGTCATTCTTCCTTTAAAGGAAGGTTGTTATCTTTATGTACCCAAGTTACTATCTTCCCTTTTGGGGATTTTCTCCCCCCATCAGAAAAATTTTCTCTCCTAATTTAGTGTCCCCCTCCCCCTTCTATTCTCACTCCCTCCTTGGAACCTCCTAATTCTTGCCCCCAGAAGTATACCGTGGGCTCCTACTACCAAATTTATCCCCCTTACTGGATTTTTCCAGTTCACCCCTCAGTTTTCTTTTTCTTTTACCCATTAAAACATCAAACATATTTTTTTCTAATTCCCTTTTCTCCCCCAATTGGACTTTTGATCAGACATTGCTGCCCGAAAAGGGTTTGTAATAACAAATTTAAAAAGGCCCCACAATTCACTCCCCCCATAGATTACATCAAAAGGTGTGTATACACTCGGTATCTCACAATTTGATTTTTCCCATCAAATTTCCCAAACTATCTCCTTTTTTAAAACTTTGCTCAAGAATAATCAATGAATTTTTTTTCTCCAAAATTAACCCCTAAGATAAATCAACCAAAATAGAATTCCAAAAACACGAGAATACGACGACTAAAAGAATAATACGATTGACCCAAAATAGGAATAGTGAATTTCGTGGAAAAAATAAAAGAACAAATTTTTAAAAAAGCAATCTAAAATTAAACTGGATTTTTTTTTTTTTTTTATCGAATTTTTTTTTCTTTTTTTTTTTTGGGGTGAAAAATTTTGCTAAATAATTTTAAAAACAAAGGAATTGCCTTTGGGATTTGGCAATTTGGAAATTTTCCTCGTTGAAAAAAAACAGCAATTCCACGAAAACAAAAAAAAATTTTTTTTTTTTAAACTAGACGAAAATTTTTGCAATCAAATTAAAAAAAGTTAACAAGGAAGAGATTACCCCAATCAATGAGCCCTTGGCTTGGTACCAAATGACACGAACCCTGATATCGATCTAAGACCACGTTTTAAGAAGGGGTTCAAACCCCCAGAAACGAAATTGAATCGAAAAAAGAAAGTAAAACCCACCCCAATTGAAAACCCTCGATTAAACCCAAGCTATGGATTATTTCTCCAAGTGTTTAGTGAAGAATTTGAAAGGGAAATTCTTTGCAAGAACTAAAAAAGGTGGATTCTCTCAAGGAAAATTTCTTTTCAAATTGATAAAAAAATGTATTTCAATGACAAACAAGTGTTATAGTCGAAAAAAAAAAAATAAGCTGGTGGCTTTTAAAAAAGCATATATGGCCGGCTTTTAAATAACGGAAGAAAAAAAAAAGAATTCTATGGATGTCTAGGCCCGGGACCCAAAGGGCCCGCAGCCTTTAAACCCCTGGGTTGGGTTTCCTTAAAACCGGCCAAGAAGGGCTTCCCTTTTCCTCTAGGCTGGGGACTTTTCCTTTGCTGAGGCTGTCTTCCATCGTTTATGGCCTTCGCTTCGTCGTGCTTTTATATATTTTTTTCTAGCCGAGATTTAATTGACTTGTGTAGACCTGCTTCTTGCTCTTGGAGTTCCATAATATTTTTGCAGGTTTCCCATCCTTTGCTTAGTTTGTAAATTTGGGCCCCCAATACCCTGTAGAGGTCATTAATTTGGTGTGAATCTGATGCTTTTATCCCCTCAGATACTTGTAAATCATTCTGTTAGACGAACTCGAGTTGGTCTTGATCTCAAAGCACTCGAAGAGTCTTTCCACCTTGTTTCCCCCTCAAGATTTTTTTCTATAGAAACCCTTCAGCAAAAGAAGGTATGCAATTTTACATATTCCAAAGCCCCAGGCAGCTTAACTCACAATTAGGATAACTTCGTCTTTAAAGTTTTTATCTCTTTCCTCCCCATAAACATAATCTCTCTTCCAACTTGCTTGCCCCCTTTTTCCCCTTAAGGACCCAAATTTCCCACAAAATTAAGGGTACCCGAAGTGAGGGTGCCTGTGGATTTGCCCCTAGCGTTGTGGTAAAGTCATCTGATGACCTAAGAGGCTGTTAGCAACCCCGTGGTTAGGTCCTACGGTTGTTGTTCCAAAGTACCCTCCACCCATAAACGGCATCCTTAACCTTCTTCCAACTTGACTATTAGCCCCCATTGCTAACCCCCATTAAAATTGTCGTTCGACATATTTTTCCCCAAAAAATTTTAACTCAATCAGAAATTCACAAGTCACAACATACGTACACTAACCCCCAAATTAGCACAATCCAAATTTTAAAACTCCCTCAATCCCCAATTCAAAAAACCTGCAAAATGAACAATAAAACCCTAACTTCAATCACAAACCCTAAAAAAACCCTTAAACTATCAATCTTCAAACTATTAAAATTTAGAATCACAACCAAACAATAACCAGGGAAAAAAACCCCAAATCTTCAATCCACTATAAATTGGGGAACAAACCCAAATTCAACCCACATAGCAGCAACACAACCAATTCGAAACCGTATTCCCCCCAATTCAATTTCAACCAATAAACAAAATGCAAAAATATCAAAACCCAAATTTCCAATGGTTTTGCAACAGTCACAACCTTTTTAAAAACGAGTTTTGATACCAAAAGATGTTTTGGCCTTTTCTAAAACGGAATCAAGTAATTCCAATTTATGGGAAATCAATATAATCGATTTCAAAAGCAAAATAAAAAAAAGAAACAAAATAAACTAAACCCATATTGTAAAACGCATAACAAGGAGACCCTAGTTAGATTAGCTGTATGTCACAATAATTAAATTCCCCATTCATAATTAAGGTTTAAGGTATATGAAAAACAAACTTTTACTGTATGTGTTTCTCAAAATATCAAAAGTTCCTATTCTTACTTAAGAACCATTTATGGAAAAAAGGAAAAACAAACTTGTACATTCACAAACTAAACCCAATTTGAAAATAAGCGCTAGCTTTAGGAAGGAAGGCCACCCGGTTAAGGACGGAAAGGGCGACCTAGTTTTAAAGCCACTGACCTTGGTGGGTGATTATCTTTACACCCCCAGCCTTAGGGAGCCTAAAGGGTAAGCCCTGGCCTTGGGTCCTCACCAGTTCTTGTGAGTTGAATTTTTCCTTCAATTGAATTTGTAAAGGACATGATTTTATTCCCATCATGCATTTAGTGAGGTAAGAGGAGAAGATTTGATAAAAAACATCTAATGTTATGCTGACAATGTTGGGCATTTTGCTTATGAGGGGTTAAAAATCCATAAGGCCTTATAAAGATGAGGAGGATGCCACTGATTTTTAATAATGGATTATGAATCACTTATTTATTTTATGGTGAAGTGAGTAGGTTATGTTATTGGTTCTTTAGGGGTGTAGTGTTGCATAACCAATTTCAAAGGGGAATTTGTTTGGGTTGGACATGTTTTTAAATGAGTTAGGGGTGTAATTAGGATAAAATAGTGAACATTAAAAATTTGTTATAAATTTTTTAAAGGGGAAAAAACCCCGACTAGGGAAGGGATGCAACTGCAATTTTATCAATGAAACCCTCGGCCTTGGTCCATCCCCTTTTTCTTGTGAGTTGAATTTTCCTTCAATTAAATTTGAAAAAGGACATGATTTGATTCCCATCATGATTTAGGAGGTAAGAGGAGAAGATTTGAAAAGAACATTAATGTTTGCATGCAATGTAGGGCATTTTGCTTATGAGTTAAAAACCCCAAAAGGGCCTTTATGAAGATGAGGAGGGCCACTAGTTTTTCCTAATATAGTTATAAATCACTTCATTTATTTTTGGTAGAAGTGAGTAGGTTTGTTATTTGAGTTTCCCCTATAGGGGGTGTAGATTTTGCAAACCCCAATTTCAAAGGGGTAGTGATTGGTTGGACATAGTTATTAAGGTTAGGGGGTTTGAAATTAGGATAAAACTAGTGAAATTAGAAATTTGTTTAAATTTTTTAAGGGGAAAACCGAAAATTTAGGGAAGGGATGAAAAATGCAAATTTTATAAATAAAAAAAATAAAAAAATAATTTTTTGTAATATTTAAAGAAAAGGTAATTAGTTGCCCATCAAGATGTGTGATTTCATACACCAAGCAAAAAAGATTTCAAAAAACAATATAACTAAAAAGATTTGGTGTTTTTGAGGTTTGAAAGTGTTTAAATAGTAAAAGGTGATCTTGTGCATTGGCTCTTTTGTTAATGTTGAACTAGTGATTTTGAATGCTATTAAGGGCTAAAAGTGGATTTTTGCTATGAAGGAAGAATTGTGAGTAGTAAAGGAGAATATACTTGCAAATTAGTGACTTTTACCTTATTAAAAAAAAGCCCATTGACTAAAATGGCTGCACAAAACTAGGGGGAAGTAGATGAGTCCAATGATGGTTTAAGGCGAATTGTAGCAAAGGGCTTCTTTAAAAGGGTAGGTTGAACTATCAAAGGGATTCTCTCTAGTAGTAAGGATTGAAATAAATTTTTTTGTTGGCATATCAAGTTATAAAGTTTTTCCTATGTATTAAATCGATGTAAGATCTGTGTCCTTAATGGACCACTTGAGGAGGAATTTTATATGTGTCAACCTACCAGATTTGAAGTTATGGGTGGTAATACAAAGTTTATAGACTTTGAAAGCCTTTATGGCTTAAAGTGGTCCTCAAGATGGAATAAAAGGATTAATTCTTTTTTACAACAAGGGTTTAAAAGGTATGCTAGTGAATGTAAAGTTGTGTTAGAGGCATAATGGGTAAAGTTTTGTTGACTTGTGCCCGCAAGCTGTGAAATTTTGGTTATGGGAGTAATGAAACAAAGATTATTTTTAAAGGCCCAAAAAGAGTTTGAATTTGAAATGTAGATCTAGGGATCTTTATATTTATTGGGGGGTTTGGTTTTTTAAATACTAAAGGGGGAGGTGCTTTTGCACCAAAAGGGGTATGCAACTAACATTTTGAAATAATTTAACTGATGGATTGTAATCCAGCTTCAACTATAGTGGGTATGCATTAAACTTGAAAAGTGGAAGTGGAGAAATCAATTGATTTAATTTTTTTGCGAATTTGGGGGTCATTAAGTATTTTTGCATAGTAAAACCTACATAACCTATGTGTTGCTTTGTAAATAGATTTATGGGGAACCCTAAAGCCTCCCATTTGATAGTAGTTAAGAAATCCTAAGATATGTGAAAGTATCTTAGTTTTTATATTGGAGTGATGTAAAGAAATAGAAAAAGCATTTAGACTGTATTTTAGTCTTATAATATAAATTTTCATGGTGTTTTAAAAAAATTAGTATTTTTAGTGAAGTAGAATCGCCTGTGGCTTCAATGGAAACAAGTCAAGTAGTGCGTTAGAATCTCTATTTAAGTCTTAACTAACTAATAAAGAAATGATGAGAGCCTGTGGGAGCAAAACCCAAAAAGGGATGTGGTCTCTTGAGTGCACTGGGATCAAAGAACGCGAGCGAAACGTTCCCGAAGACTTAAAAGGGTTTATAAAGGGGGTTTCCAAAAAGCCGGGGAAAGGATTGGGCCCATGATAAGAACTTGATTGTCAGTCTTCAGGAGATCAAAAAATAGGGGGAAGTTGCCAGGTGCAACACCGGCTTTTAAAAACCCGCGACTTGAACCGGTGTTGCCCTTCGC
>JBBMOL010004349.1:0-10587 GCA_037954665.1 Laguncularia racemosa | reverse complement strand
ACAAACCCTTATTTTACTTAAAAGCATAACTTAATTTATTGCGAAAAAAAAGAGCATATAAACCTACTAGAGTTTTTAAATTTTCATTTCTCATTTGAAAAAAAATCAAAACAACAGTAATTTCCCACTTGGATTTCAAAATTGTAATTTGCAAAATATTTTTAAAAAGAAGGGAGAAATTTTTGCAAAATTTTAAGTTTTTTCTCCAATAAGTGTTTAATTAAACCCAAAACAATCTTAGAGTAATTCCAAAATACAATTAAGGGGGAAATTAAAATTTCTTCCTCAACCTTTTAAATTTCAGTTTTTTGTCCCCCCTCATTAGAAACAGTCCTAAGACTTTGATACACAAAAGGCGAAAAGGTTTTTAAAGGAAAAGAGAAAAAAGATCCCTGGATCGAATTTCAAAACGGATCGCAAACTTTTGCGAAGCCTCCATTCAATGAAAATCATGTGAAGGCCCCTAGTTCTTAAAAGAAACCCAACTGAAATCCCGACCCTCAGATAAAGTCTTTTTCCCAACCTTTCTAAAAATTTGAAATGAAATTAAAAAATTTGAATCATTTAAAAAAATTTAAAAGTTACCTAAAGAATGCAATTGGGAAATTAGTTAGGTTACTTTAAATGCGATCCCTGGCAACGGCGCCAAAAACTGTTGAACCTCGCAATCAAAAAAATTAAAATTTTTTTTTACTCCCAACTCTTCCTTGCAATTAGGCAAGTGCACCTATCGTTTTAACAGTAGTTAGAGTTAACACGGATATCGTTCCTCAAGGACCGAAGTACTAATACTAATCAAAACCAACTATCAAACCAAAAATTCGAGATTTTTTAGTTTAAATTAGGCATATTAACAAAATATAGCAATTAAAATTAACACTATAACAAAAATTATTAATCTAATAACAAAGAAAATACCCTACCCTTTATTATCCTTTAATTGTCATGAACTTTCCCCTTTAATAAACTATTTAACAAGAAGGGGTTTCTCTAAACCGGGGGAGTTCAACACTAAGAAATTTTTTTCCCAGAATCATATCCTAACCCTAACCCTTTTGTTTAAAAGATCCCTTTTATCAAATCAATTAGAATTGCATTAACACTCTTGAACCTAAATTTTAATAAATTATCAAATTTTAAAACCTAATACGGGAAAATTTTCTTTTATCCCTAGATCATCAAATTTCCCCTTTTTATGTAAAAATCTTTCAAACAAGGTTTTCCCCAATCTCTTATAAAAATCAATGAAACCCCAAATTTTTGGCCATACATCAAATTAGCAACACTACAAAAACCCAAAAAATTCAGAAAATTTCCCAATATCTTTAAAACTATGCATAAATCCCATATTACATAACAATTAGAATTCAAAGGTTCGGGAATGAAACAACTAGCCACTAAGGTTTTAAGATTAAATCAATGAAAAAAGAAGGAAAAAGAAAGAGAAAAAATCCTGTGAAAAGAGCCCCTTTGGCCCCCCCTCGGCCTTTCGGCCCCTTTGCGCTTCCTCTTTTTCTCCCTTTTTCCTCCTCCAAAAACTCCTTCTCTCCTTCAAAAATGACTATTTTTCCTAGGGGACTTTTCCCCTCTGGGATGTAGAATATCCCCCAAATTGGCGAAAGGGTTTAAAAAAACGGTTTGTTTGTTCCCCTTTCCTTTATGATACACGGGCCTACTAAACGGGAGTGTTTTCAAACCGGAAACTCTTGACTAAGTGAACTCGGGGTGTATATCCCCACGGCCTTTGTAATAGCCGTGTTTCTGGTTCTTTGTTTTTCTAACCGGGTTTTCTACACGGGTGTGTAACTCAAACCGTGTGTCCCCCTCAATATGTTCCTATGCACGGGTTGGTTTTTTCCGGGTGTGAATTTCCAACCGTGTATTGTTTCCCAAAAAACTTTCCCGCTGTACACGTCGTATCACGGGCGTGTATACTAAGGTAGTTGCCTGATTCTTCACAGGCCCCTGTTATCTGCTGTTCCTTCCAAAAAGTATTTTTCTTCATGATTCCCCTTGATTTTAATCCAAACGATAACTTTTCTCAAAAAAGTGGTCCCATCCCCGAAAATGAAACATTTCTATTTTAAGTATAAAATTCTTAAGATAAATCAAATTATTACACAAACAAATAAATTCATCTAAAATCAAGGTTAATTTATACTTTTATTACTAAACGGACAATTTTCTCCACAACGACTTCATTTGTTTCGGCCCCATGGGCCCTTTCCCATTTTTAGGGAATCGCATAATCGGCTCAATCACTAACCATCCAAAAAGGCCCAAAATTTTTGGTGCGATTGATTTTACTTCACCAAATGGGTAGAAAAGGGATCATTTCCAATGTCAAAAGGGGGAATTTTTCCCCTTTTTAAAAAACATAATACCAATAGGATTCTGATCGTCATCCCGACAAGGTACCCCCCCCAATTAAAATAAATCGTGACATTTATTCAAAATTCCCCATAAAACCATGAAATTTTAAACCCCTCGACCCCCAAATAAAAAGGGGCCCCGTGAAGCAGTAACAAAAAATACAAGAAGTTTCCATCAAAAAATTTATAAACTTACAAAAAAGGCATAAATGTTAATTCTCCATCTTATAAGCTTCAAAGAACTTACGGGGTCCCAAACTTGTAATTACAAAGTAATTTAAAAAAGTGGAAGTCGAATTCCATCATCAAATTTTAAAAACTCAATTTTTAAAAAAATCATTGGGAAAAAACTTTCAATTAATTTTTATGAAAGGCTTCCCCCTTGCATGGGCATGTTACCCAAAAGAGGGATAGGAGCAAATTTTAACAAAAGGTAGACCCTCGAACTCAAAGAGGACGAATTAGTCTAAAAAATTCCCCGAAACCCCGACTCTAGAGGAAAAACACTCCAAAATTATGAAAAAGGGGGGGGGGGGAAAAATTCCAGGTGGGAAAATTTTAAAATATTAACTCAAAGGCCCCAAATTGAAGACCCATAACAAAAAATTTTTAAAATTACACCTTTGGCAAGGGAATTTAAATTTTGCCAATGTTTAGAAAGCAAAAATTCAACAAATTCGGATCGAGTTTTTATTTTTACAACAAAAATAAAACCCTAAAAATTAACAATAATAATTTTTCTAAATAAAATACCCTAAAAAAATTACCCACCACTTTGTCAATAAAGTAAACATTAAAATGTAATAACTTAATTAAATTTGTATTTAATTTTGTCTCTCCTAACAAAAATTTAGGCATTATTGGATAATTAATCAAAACTTTTCTAAAGAAAAAGCCTCAAGATTTTCAATCCATTCAAGTAAGAAAAAAAAAGAGGGGCAAACCAAAGAAATTCAGTTGTTTTTTGCTATCCAGTAAAATAAGAATTAAAAAATTAATAACAATCAATCCCCAAACTTTTAAAAATTTTAGTTAGAAAAGCCCTGTTTAAGATTACCAGATGAGGAAAAGAACCGTGCTAGCTTTCCTTTTGGTTGTCCCCAATTTCTTTCCCAAAAAACCCCCTTTCTTTTCAGCTATAAGGGCCCTTTTGAGAATTCCATTTTTGGACCAGTTTTGGGGTTTTAAAAATCTTTCCTGGGTTAGCAGCCCCTTTTGGGATTTAAAAAAATGTTTCTAGGGGGGTTATAAGGGGCCCCCTTTGGAAGTTTTTTTAGGTTAGCAGCCCTTTTGGGGACTTTTTGGAAAGAATCCAAGGGTTATCAGCCCTATGGGGGCCCCTTTTTTCCCGAAAAAACCCGTCCTAATTCAGCTCATTTTAAGGGCCCTTTTAACAGTTTATTTTAGGGGGTTTTCGCTTTCCTTTTTTAAAAAGTAAATCCGGGGTTTCAGCCTTTGGGGTTTTCCCAAAAAAACTTTTCTCAGGGTCCCATAAGGGCCTTTTTAAAGTTCATTTTAGGTTATCATTTCACTTTCCTTAAAAATTTTAAACCAAAGGTTGTCACCCAATATGGGCACTTTCCCGAAAGAAAACCGTTTTCAACATCCAAGGGGCCTTTTTGGCAGTTTATTAAGGTTATCACCCCAAGTGGGCACTTTTCCAAGAATTTTATCAAAAGGTTAGCCCAATATGGGGGTTTTTTTAAAAAACGTTTCAGGGTCACTTAAGGGCATTTTTTAACCTACCAAGGTTATTGCCTAAGAGGGCATTTCCTAAAAAATTTTTAAGGTTATAAAAATGTCCTTTCAGATTCCCCCCCATTACATTTTTTGGGGGACTTTTTGGAAAAAATCCCCTTCCCAAAAAAGTTGTTCTAACCCGAGCTTCTTCGGAATAACCCGTCATAAGGGCGCTTCTAAGAAATTTTCTTTCCCAAAGGGTTCAAGTTATAAGGGCTTTTCCTAAAAACATCATTCCCCAACACCTACTCGATGCTTGAGATGGTCCTTGTCCCAATGAGTTGCCTAAAAGCAACTTTCTAACAGGGAATTATTGAATTTTAGGAAATTTCAACCGTAGGATTATAGTTTCTTGGGGCCCCTTTTCCTACTAAAAAACCCAATTCAAGAGGTAAAAAATGGATCTTTTTTTGTCTTTGTATTAAGTTTTTCAAACTTTCCACAAAAAGGGGCAGCTGAAACACCCCATTTTTTCCCAAAAGGGTCAATAATTTTCAAAAATAATTTCAAAATTTTCAATTTTTTTTCTAATTTTTTTCCCCATTTTTTTCCCTAATTTAGCATAAAATAAAAAAATGGGTTCAAAATAAAAATAAAAAGGAAAAACACTTCAATTTTGAAAAAATGATTTCGAAATGCAATAATGAATAATAAACAATTTTTTACAATTTTTGAAGTTTCAAAAAAAATACAAAAAAATTAGAAAATTGCATTGCATATATGCCCATTTGCGGAAATTTTAGAAAAAATCAGGAAAGTGGGCTAGCCCCAGTGGTCCCGGACCATGGCTGGCACGCGGGGGCAGGGGGGGCTCGGTCAGACGTTTGAATCGCGGAGGAAGCAGTTTTTTCCAAAATTTTTTTAATTTTTGACTTATCCAGGACAGTTTTTTTGGAAAAAAAAAAAAACTGATTTGGTGGAAAGAAATGCACCGCCGGGGGCGGTTTATGTCTCCTACCTCGAGCCCGAGATCGCGGCGAAGAAAAAATTCGTATTTCGGCCTTTTGATTATTTTTTTTTTCAGAAAACCAAAAGATCTTCAACAAAAATAAAAAAACTTATCAATTAAAATCAAATCGCAACAAATCGTTTGGTGGGGCCAATCGGAGTTGGTTTTTAACCGAAATTAATCGCTTTTAATCGGAGGAAAACCCAGCTTATCTAGCTCGATTTTAAGGCCCATAAAAAGAGGGGAATGAGGAAGCAAGAACAGAGATAGAATTTTCGAGAGAGAGAGAAAAAAGTGTAGACGAAGGAAACCCAAAGTTGCGTCGCCGATCGGAGTTGAGCCCCCGTAGGAACTTCTGGAGTAAACCGCCACCACCACGGATTCAACAACCCCCAAAAACTAGGATTCGACACTTCACCACCGCAAAAGACCGCTAACGCCGTGAAAAGCCAACCCCGCCGCCGGTTTGAACGATCCGACCGACCCGATTCGCCCGACTGACTCGAACCCCCGGCACCCCCCAAATTTTCCCGGTAATCGGATTTTTTCCGATTTTTTTTATTTATTTTGTTTGTTTATTTATTCTAAATTTTTATTTGTTTTTTTTTTTTTTTTTTTTTGGTTTTTGTTTTTTGTTTAGGGTTTTGTTATTATTTACTTCTATTTTTTTAAAAAATAGGAAAATGTGAAATTGGTTTTTTGGATTTAAAAAAGTAGAATAAAAAAAGAAAATAAAATAAAATAAATAAAATAATAAAAAGAAAAAAACAATAAAAAAATTAGGAAAAAATAGTAAAGTTTAGATTTCAAAATGGTAGATAATAAACTTAGGAAAAATTTTCAACAAAAAAAAAAAAATCCAAAAATAAAAAAAAAACATAAAAATTAATAAAAAAATAAATAAATAAGTTTTAGCACTTAGAAAAATCATTTTCGTCAAATAAATCAAAATTGATGTTTTCCCTACAAAATCATTTTCAAAATGAATCAAGCTTAGGCTTAGAGTTTTTTTAGGAAAAATCCCAAAATGGTAAGAACATAAATCGAAAGAAATTTCAAAATTAAAATTCACCAACACACTAGAGATTTTCAGAAAAGCGAACTACGGCTTGTTTGATTTTGAGTAGCAGGTACGTAGGCACCCATTCGGGTCAACCCATAAAATAAATGAAAATCCTTTTTTCTGAAATAAATTCAAAGACATAACAAAATTATCAGAAACACAATGAAACACATTTCTATAGATGAACAATTTTAGGAGGTTAGGTGGTAACCGTGTAGGTTTTAATAGGTTAGCCTACGGACTTAGAAACTCTGGTTTTCCCTTTTTCTCTTCTCACAAAAACGAGAAGAGGAAATAACGACGACTAGTAGTCCAAATTAAGACTAATCCGCTCCTTTAGTCTTAATTCACTTTTTCCAACAACAGTTGGGTGGCGACTCCAAAAATCAAACGAAATTCCTAACTCAAGTCGAGGATCTAGATTAGATGAGCATAGGGTTTAGTTTAGATCGGATTAGGAATGGGAATTCAAAAATTAGACTCGACACTTATAAGTGGGTAATCCTATTGATCTCTATGCTTCCAACTTAAATTCAAATGAATCTTCCCCATGTGTGTTGAAGTGTACCACCATGTTATGGTTGTCAATGGTGGCATGCTATTCTGATAACCAATTAACTCCCAATATAATATCAAATTCTACCATCTCTAGAATCAATAGACCTGCTGGCATACCCTGTCCTATATCTCTATTCTTACTCTTCTAAAAATTCTATCTAACATCTCTCCAACTCCAAAAGGGAGTACAAAAGCATTTGACCCTATCCCTTCAAATTAAGGGCACACTAAACCAAATGAATAAAAAACATAAAAATGAACACTAGTTTTTAATATACATAACATTGTAGGTGTTTATTTGAAGTGTACCTATAATGGTGCCTGTCTAGGAGGTCCGGGTGTTGTTGCTTTTAGAGTGTAAACCTCATGGGAACCTGTTTTTTGGGGGCTAAAAATTTATAGCCTCTAGCTTACGCCCTTACAAGGGGTTTTTAAATTACTTTTAAAACTAGTTTTTTTTGATTTCCTATTTACCCTTTGAGG
This sequence comes from Laguncularia racemosa, assembly GCA_037954665.1. Taxonomy (NCBI): domain Eukaryota; kingdom Viridiplantae; phylum Streptophyta; class Magnoliopsida; order Myrtales; family Combretaceae; genus Laguncularia; species Laguncularia racemosa. Next base: position 3,422 of record JBBMOL010004349.1, on the reverse strand, counting down.
TAGTTTACTGCCGATTTTCCCTTTTTTTTTTACCCTAATACATATACTAGGGGGACTCCCTTTTCATTATAATCCCGACTGAAATGTCCTTTCTTTGGTAAGAGAAACACATACCCTCTACCATCTACTTTCCCTTTAGTTCATGGGGCCCAAAACACTATGCTTTTGTTATAGGGAAACTATAGGAAGTCCCAAAAGGGGTCATTCTAATCTAAAAGGGCGGCTGTGGTAACTTCAATTGCTTTAGAAAACTAGGCCTCTTACCCGAATGTGCCCCTTACCCTTTGAGAAAGCCTTTTACCCAATGCTACCCCTCCCTTGTTTTTTACTTTTCCTCTTCTTCTTCATCCTCTATTCCAAATATTTTGCTGTTGAAAACTTTACATAGGGTTATTTGGAAGCCCCAAACCTCATGGGGAAACTCAACTCTAACCCCCTAAAAAATCTTTTTACCCGGATCTATCTCACATAACCTTTAAAGTAGGTTAAATTAAGCAATTAAATTTTCCCCTTAATTCTTCAATTATTCTCCCCCCCATTTTTTTATAATACTCATTTTCCTTTTTGTCTCTAGAATTTGTGGGGAAATCCCTTTTTAAAAAACAATTCGCAAAAACCCCCACTAATTCCATATTCTTCTACTAATCTGGGATTGATCCCCCTTTTTCGCTACAACCCCTTCAACATAAACAAAACATGTTTACCTTTCCTATCTTTGGTACTCGAAAGCACAAATTTCTTCTTAATTTCCTACATCCAATATTTACCTTTTTAAACAGGGAAACCATTTAAGGTTAAATTTTTTTCCCCCCCCGTGAATTATCAATGCTGATTGGTTCTTCTACAGCTCTATTTTAAAACATTTTAGGGTTTATGTTGCTATGTCAAAAACCCACTAGGTGTTAAATCTATGAAGTTTAATCTGGTCTCAAACTTTCCCCATCCCCCCCTTTGCTACTAATTATAAATGTTCCCCTCTTTGGGTTACCATACCTAGCACCACTTTATGAGTTGATTTGTAATTTTTTTGGAGGGATTTTGTTTGAGAAGAGACATCGGGAAAATTGAAGTTAATTTTTCAGTTCAAATGTTTGTGTTTTTATATTGGTATATACATATGTACCCCACACTTATTTTTACCTTTTAATAAAAAATGTTTAAAATTTAAAAAAACGCAAATACAAAAAAGATAAAAAATAAAAAATTACTAAACAAAACAACTCCACCTTTACCCACTTTCCCCTATATCTCATTTTCTTACAGATTTAACACCCAATCCATCTAAGTCCAAATTACTTTCTATTTTTTGAAACACATACTTTTCAAACCCTAGTTTCCAAGGTTTTCAAAATTAACTTTCATATTGTTTCACTTTTAAAGCCATAGAACCTAGGGCACTTATCCCACCACAATTTCCCTTTCTGGGTAAGGAACATTAAGGGCCCTTAAACACTATGTACCACCAAATCTGCATTTTTTTAAATCACAAAACAAGGTAAAATTTTAAAAATATAACAATTTCTTATTAAATCCATTAACAATTCCAAAAATTTTTTAAAGAGCTTCAAAAACATCAATTTAAACTACCCAGATATTATCTATTTAAAAACTCAAATTCTTAAACACAAAAAAATTCATCACAATTTCATACACTTTTTATAATTCCTCAATTAATCCTTTTTAATAAAGAAATCTTTGTTCCTTTTGATAAGAATAGATTCCCATAGGACCTATCACCAAGGGTCGACTAAGGCCTACACAACTTATTTTGAGAACCTTCATGAGAAACCCAATCCCGAGAATAACTTAATTTTTTTCATTTTTATAATACTTGTTATGCATTTTAAAAGGTTCATTTTTCATCTAAGGGGGGCCAAATCACTACACTTTTGAGTGAGTGGGGATCCTCACGGGACTCATTCAAAAGAAACCTTAAAAGACCGGTATCTTGAAGACTAATATATATATTATATTTGTTATTTACTTGAACTATTTATGTTTTAAATTTTTTAATTCTTTTGGGGTACAATTTCATTTACTTGAAATTATCTTTAGGGCCGGCCCCCCTAATAGTGGCATAGTTGTAATTTTGTTGAACTTTTTAACCCTAAAGGGAGCAAGTATAAATACTTACTTAAGTAAGGTTTTGAGAGGGGAGAATTTTTCATAATACATTCACCTTTTATGTTAGGAATTAGGGTTCATTCCATAGTTTAATTGCTTTTATCAATTTCAATCCTAAGAATTGGAATTATAGCAAGTGCAATAAGGAGATTTTGTGAGTAATATCAATTTCCCTTTTTTGTTATGTTTTCCTTTTCATCACTAGTGAGTTATAACTAGGGTTGGATTGGATATTTCTTGGAAGATTTGATTGCATTTGAAATCAAATTATTATTGCTTCATTGATTGGTTTTTAACCTTCAATTTTAGCCTCATTTGAACCATAATCAATTTGTTGGGAAGTGGATCATGAATTGGATGTTGATGTTTTGTACGTTAATCAAGTGGATTTCAAGTGTATTTAGTGTTGCAATTGAGGATTTCATCTTTGTAATTTGTTCCCTTGAAAATTATAACAATCGGCTCATCTTATATCATGAGGGATCACCAATTTTGTTGTCCTTTAAACCAATTTTGACCTTGTCAGTTTGGAGTTATTCAATTGGTTTATTTTCATTTTACTTAAACTCCTTTTTAGGCACATCATAATTTGGTATCAGAGATTAGGTTAAGAGAAAGGAATTTTCGTGTCTTCATTTCAATTAGGGTTCTTCACCTTGAACCGAAATTGTATGTGTTGAGGATTAGATTGGTGAATGTATTGTTTAGGAGTTGTAATTGTTGTATGTTGAAGTTGAATTTTAAAGGGCTTGTTAAAGCTTCTTTTTTGTTAAATTCACTGTGAAGGAAAAAGAAAAGTTAGTTCATTCTTGAACCAAAATTTGGAAGTGTGAAGTATCTCCATTTGTGTAGAAAAGAAGTATAAATTTGCTTGTTTTGTTTTGGAAATAGAAAGTGCAATTTAGCATTTCCAGATTTAAGTTGTGTGGAAGATTTGGAAATTATTTGGTTTTCAAACCAAACATTAAGTTGAGAAGTTATTGTATGGTTTTTTTGAATTTGAAAATTTTCTTCTTACCAATTATAGAAGGGTTGCAATTAAGTGAAGTGGTTTGACTTTTTGAATTTGAATTGTTGTTGTTTTGGTATGAGTTACGGTTTGCTTTGGTGTTTTGTAGTGGTGAAGATTTTATATTTGGAAGTGTGAAGCATAGGGGGGTTGTATTGTGTTTTGGGGTGTGAATTGCGGTGTAAAGAGGGAAATATTAAGTTGTTAAGTGTGTTATGTGTTTGAAAAGAAGGGGCATTAGCACCATGACTTTTAAGGTGTATGTGTTAGAGGGTTTTGTTTTTTGTAA
>JBBMOL010004348.1:0-10599 GCA_037954665.1 Laguncularia racemosa | reverse complement strand
AACCATTTATTTTGTAGGCTTTTGGGACATTTATTTGGTTGTAATTGTGGACTTAAGATCGGGCACCCTTTAGTGGCATAGATGTAATTGTTTAGTCATTTAACCCTAAGTGGAGTAAGTATAAATACTTGCTTAAGTAGGGTTTATGTAGTAAGTTGAGAGATAAACAAAGTGCTACCTATTTTTTTGTGAGAATTAGGGTTCATACTCCAATTTTCATAAGACTCTTATCAATTCTTCAAAGATTGTGGCGAGTGGCAACTTAAGGATTTGTGAGTCATATCAATTCCTTAGTTGATTCCATTTCATGTTAGGTGGTCATATCTAGTTTTGATTTGGATTGTGTCCTATTTGTTCCTGATTTCACGTCAATTTTACAAACAATTGTATCATTGGATTACTTGCAATTTAGTGAAATTAGATCTTAAATTGTATTATGATTGTGAAGTATTCAATTTTAGTGGAATTTTCTATTATAGCATGGAAGCTTTTGCTTAAGGGGTTCACACTATTTTTTTGTATTCTTGATCATTGGATTTCCATTTGTTCTTGTATTGAGTGCTTAATCCAATTGAGTACATCATCATTTAGTGTTAAGGTTATTTGATTTACAAATTGGACTCAAAAGGGTTTAAGGTTTATGCCACTTGTAGTGGTTGTTGCTCAAATTTGGCTCAATTGTTTGTGTGTATATGCTTTTGTCAAATTAAGGCATATCATCTTTTTGGTATTAGAGCAATTTGTTTCATGCAAATTAGGGTCACTTGGTAATTGTTCTTCACGCCACTTTTGGGATTTTTTGAAGTGGTTCTTCAATTGGTTTTATGTGCTTGAATTTGATCATTTAGGCACATCAAAAAGGAAATTTGAAAACATAATATGTGTAGAAATGGAATGTGTGGAAAAGCAATATGAAAAGTTTTAAATATTTTGTTATCATAAAAAAGGGAGAGATTGTTAAGTTCTCTTGGTAATAGTTTTGAAGAGATTACTAACTATGTTATTAAGTGTGTAGATAAATAATGCATATGTAATTCAATCTCTCGGTTAGAAAAGTTTAACACTTAATTTTTCAATCAGAAGATAACTTAGAGACTAACTAAAAAAGTAGACTTGCTATATGACTCTCAAGTTTTTAATCAAAAGGTAACTCAGAGATTGACTCAGAAAATAGATTTATTGTATGACTCTCAAGTTTTCAATTAGAAGGTAACTTAAAGACTGACTCAAAAAGTAGACCTACTACATTAATATAACTGTAGAAACGAATAACGAGCTATAGGATGAGTTTATATTTGATGATTTAATCAACTTAGAGGCTCAGCTCTAAATTTGAATGTATTTGGGTGATACATTCAAAATGTTCCACATTGTTGGTTAATAATATCTAAAGGATTTAAAATTATAATAAGTTTAAAAATTAAAATTATAGTTGGTATTGACGTGATGAGGCAAAGTATGCTTGACGAAGATTTATTTTTTTAAATTCAAAACTACGCTTGGGGAGTAGAAATTATTAGAAAAGGATAACAACCAAGATACATTTCTACTTTTAAGGGAAAATGAAGTCAATTGTTGAAATTATCTAAGCACTTTGGTAACGAAATGGTAATAGGTTTTTGAATTTGAAGATGAGTTATGTTTTTCAACAAAATATTTGGAACAAATTCAATGTCCAGCTTATAGTTTGTAACCATTGTGAGATTAAAAGAAACATTCTTCAGCATCCAAAAAAAAAAAAAAGGAATAAAACAACAGAACATAAAAAAAAAAACCTCAGAATTCTTTTTAAAATATTCTTTAAACTTTTCCCAATTTTATCCCAAACTTAATGAGGATTTTATTTTGGGTCATTCCTCATTATTTTGATAATTGTTGTGAGTGCAAAAATTAAAAAATAGGCCTAAGTTCAGAAAAACCCAATGATAGCTTAATTTCTGATAGAGTAAAATTGTGATCATATTTGTAAATGAATTTTTGAAGGGGATATAGGGGAAAAATTTCCAAATGTAAAAATTTTGAGCCCCTTAGTTTTTGGAGTTGAAAGGAGAATTTAGGGCTTAAGGAAAAAAACCTCAGGAATTATCTATTGTGTTTGGGAAAAAAGATAATTCAAACCAAAATTTTTACAAGAAACAAATTTAAAGGGACAAAATTTTTTTTTAAAAAAGAAATTTTTTTTTAAATTTACCAAAATTTCCCCCCCTTTGGAAAACTTTTCGAACCAAAAATTAGAGTTCAAGAAGACAAAAAAACAAAGTATATTTTCCCCTTTTTTGGGGAAATTTCCCCCCAACTTTTCCAACCTCTACCTATTAGGATCCTAGTTGCCCTTTTTAAATTTATTTTCCCACAAATTTTAAAGAATAAAAAATCAACGATAGTTTTTTTTAACCCCAAACTTCCACTCTAAATTTACTTCTTTGATATAGCCTATTAACATTTTAAAAATTGTTTAAGAAATCTAAACTTTAGGCAAATTTCACTCGAGCTAGGGTATGGGGCTTTAAAATTTTGATGAAAGAGAATATTTTTTCTAGTAAAAATAGTTGAGAATGGGGCCCATTTTACCTTTTTGGGCCCCCAAATTCCTTTCACCCTTTTAAGTTGCAAATCAAGCACTATCTCTTTTCGAGTTTAAAATAAATTACCAAGCCACCTTAAAAATTAGTCGAAAAAAATCTAAAAGTTTGGACAATTTAAATTTTTATTCACTTACCCTACAAACCCCTTTTTTTTGAAGCCACCCAAATGACCATCCGACTTGTTCAAAAAAAAAGAGTACTCACGCCCACTCGATTAAAGTTTAAATTAGTTTGTCTTTTTTTTCAGGGATGCATCTAATATTGTAACTTTGTTCTATCATCAAAAAGCTTCACATGGAGCTGTGTAAGTTGTGGGTCCATGTGAGCAAACCCCATTTAAAACCTACAAAAAAAAGGAAAGTTAGGAAAAAAAATTTTCCCCCTCCCATATAAAGCAAGCCCTCAGGCAAATGTGGTGGGGGTGATTTAGCTTTTTTAACTTTAAAAAATTTTAAAAAAAAAAAAAAAAGGGGAAAATTAGCTCTTTTAGCCCATGGGTTTTTCAAGCTAACCCCTTAACTAGAAAAAAAAAGTATTTAGGCAAAAAATTTAAACCCCCACTTGCATAGTTCTAGCTACATCCCATTTTTTTGAAATATTTCTTTTGTCTTTTTATACATTTTCCCCTTTTTAAATTTAATCTGGGAAATGTTTTTTTTCCCATGTACTTAAAAGAATTTTTCTTGTTTTGTTTGAACCCTTTTTTTGAAACTTACTTAATAGTCCTTTAAAAAACCCATGTCGAAAATAAACACTACATTACTGAATACAGAAACATCATTGTTTTAACCTTCTCTTAAGTTTCTTACTCTTGAATTTGTAAAAAAATTCTTAAAAACCCCTTTGAAAAGGATTATGACAAGTGTCCCTGAGTTTTATTGCCATGTGTCACATTAAAAAATGATTTTAGGTGGTGCGGGTTTTTGTAGGTATTCACATCTTGCAAAAAGCATATGTTTTTAAGAAACCCCCTATGCTTTTTTTTTTCCAATCGTATTTTTTTTTTCCCTTAAAATACTTTGGGGATACTTAGCTTTTGGCTATAATTTTTTTAATTGGAATCAAAGAAAAGGTTTCAATGAGGGTGTATAGTTTGTAGTTCTTGAGTGTTTTTCCCTTGTTGTTGGTTTTTTAATTTGGGAGTAGAAATTAGTACTATTTTGTGAAAAAATCCCAAAACTTAGGGGTACGGGAAAAGGTATTGGGGACTTTGAAAGTGATGCATAGGGTTTTTGGAAAGGGGTACCGCTAAAAAGTGCGGATCTACTAAATGGGGCCAAATCTAAGAGTTGATTACTGTTTTTTTTGCTAACTTACCCTTTATAGGTAGTGTTTGGTAAAAACCCAAAACCCATTTTGAACAATGTTTTGGGTGTTAGTGGAGCTTAAAAATAAATAAGAACTGGGAAACCCACCTCAAAATGTTTGGGAAATGGGGGTGAACTAAAGAACTTTAGAGGTGTAAGGAGGTTTTTTTAAGTTGGGGGGGATGAGTTAAAAAAGGGATTTGGGGGAAAATTTTTCAATGAGGACAAAGGGGATCCCGGGTGCTTGAGCTCCTAAAGGGTTGGAGAAAAAAAAAATTTTTAAAATTTCTACTTTTTTTTGGCAATGGAGATGCAGAGGGTTATTTAGTTTGGGGGGGGAAGGGATAAAGTCAAAAAATTTTTTGTAAGTTTTCAGGGAATATGAAGAGGCCATAAAAGTAAGGTTAGAGCCTTAAATTTTTAAGGGAAAAATGTGAAATTGCAGAGAAAGAACTTATAAAAGCACGAAAATGATTTGGAAACAATGAGTTTTGGGGTTTGGGGACTAAAAAAAAAAATAAAGGGAAGAGGAATTTGGGAAAAAGAGGTTTGTCCAAAAAGACTACTATGTGCAAAAAAACCTCAAAAAAAATTTTAAAGGTTTAAGGAAGGAGGTATTGTATGTAAAAAATTGATTTATATAAAGGAAATTTAAAAAGGGTTTTTATAAAATTCAATGTAAAGGTTAAAAGGGGGCCTAAGGCCCAAACCAAAAATTCTGGTTCAACAATTGAAATTGGAGATTCCCCTTGGGGTGATTGGGTTTGAAAAAATTCTTAAATTAACCTTTGATGAGGGACAATTAGAGAGAAGGGAAACCCAAAAGGGGAAAAAAACCGGGGGGCCAAAAATTTGGACAAATAGGCTCAAATTTGCCAAAAATTTTAACACCATTTTTTTTTTGACCTAAAATTTCCAATTAAACCCAGAAGGATAATTGGCAGGACAAAAACCAATGATGAAAGGAAACTTTAAAAACCGGGTTGAGGAATAGACTTCTTATTTATTCCCCCTGAGCCCAAGAAAGGGGAAAAATAGACAAAAGCTCTAGTAGGGAGTGAGCTAAAAAAAAATGTTTTAAAGAAAGGGCCTTTAAAGGTTTTAAAAACAAAATCTTTAGTTTTTAAAAAAATTTTCAAAAAAAAACTAAGTTTAATGTTAAAAGGGAGCTTATATTTTAGAAGTTAAAGGTGTTTTAATGAAGGAAAAGGGAGGGGAAAAAAAAAGGTTAAGAAAGAAAAAGGAAATCCCCCTAAAAAGGTTTAAAACTGGGTTTTTAAGAGAGCAAAAATGTAAAATTTTTAAAGGGCCCAATTTTTTAAATTTCCATTTTAAAGGTTTTTAAGGTTTTAAAATCAAAACCTTTGATGAGCAAAAAAATTAATCTTTTTTCTTTTACTTTTTAAGGTCAAAAAGGGTAGTTATGTGTACAAAATTGTTGAGGGGGGGGATGTTCCCCCAAATTTTCCCCTATTATCTCATCTATGGTCAAAAAACTGAAGATGTTGACCTTGAAACACTAAGGCCAATTGTAGATTGCATTTAGTAGATGAGAAGGGGCTCTTTTCGTTACCTAATTTGGGGCCCCGAAATACCAAAATTTTTAAGGGGGTAGGTATGGGAAAGGTTTTTATGTAATGTCTTACCCATGGGGCATGCCCCAAAATAACTTTTTAGACCCTTATTGGGTTTTTTTAAACCAAAAAAGTCCTACATAATGGATAAAAGAATATATATGCTTTTTTGCCAAAATGACTGTGTGTTTTCGATCAACTTAATGAGAGAGCTATTTATTAAAAAAAGCTCAAGCAAAAGGATCAGCAAGTTCCCTTTTTGGGGAAAAGAAAATCATAAGTTTCTAAAGGGGCATTTCTACTAGTTGGCCCAAAGAAAGAATCACATTAGGTGTTGGAGAGGTGTGCCATTTTTAAGAAAGGGAAAGGGGAAAGGGAACTCTATGATTAATATCTAAACCCTTGCCCCTTCTTGGGCTAAACCCTGAACGACTTAAGTATGGATTTTGTCCTTAGGTTCCTTTAAAACTTTTAAGATATAACTCCCATAAAGGGGGACATAAATTGGGTTTAAAAAAGGAGGCCCACTTCTTCCCTTTTCACAAAATCAATGACGTTTTTGTCCCTTTGGATAAAGAAAAAAAATTCCCAAGCTTTTTCTAGAGGGCATTGTAGAAGAGGCACGGGAAAAGGATGTTTAAACATGTTTACCAAAACCCCAAAAAAGATAGATGGGAAAAAGGGGCATCAATAAGACCTTTGGGTTTCCCCTTTTTTAAGCCTTTAAAATTGGTAAGAATCTTATCGACTGGGACTTATGTTACCATTGTTAAGTTTTCTTATAAAAGATCGACACTTTTTTAAAATCAGAAAATTCTCATTCAAGATCCCTTTTTGGCAAAAAATCCATTCCCTATAGGTATGATCACTGCCTTAACCTTAAAGAAGGAAAAACCATTTGGGCTTTTTAATTAGCTAAGGGTGAATTTGGGAAAAAATTTCATCAGAAGGTATTTAAAAAACTAACAAAGTGAAAAAGGGAAGTAGCAAGGGCAAAAATTGTGAAGAAAGGGGGTTTTGGGAAATTTAACCCAAAAAACCTATTTTGGTTCACCCCAACAAGTATTTGGTTCCCTAGTTTAAAGCAAATAAACTATCACCCAAACTAATGGACCCTTTAAGGTCTTTTGGAGGATCAATGACAAAATTGAGTTGATTAACCAGATGGCTTTTAGGGTTTCACCGTGAACCGGGAAAAAAAAAAAAAAAAAAAAAAAAAAAAAAAAAAAAAAACGGTTTGCTCTGATACCAAACTTATAAAGAAACCCCCCAAAAGTGTGACGAAACCCCAAAACCAATACGTTCCCGAAAATTTTCCCAACCCCAAAAAAACCCAAAAAACCCCTCAAGTTTAAAAAAAACCCCGACCCGTTTTCCATAAGTGAGACAAGGAAAACCCCCGGTTTTAAAAATGTAGATGCCCAAAACCCGGGTGAAAGGGGCCGATTGATAAAATCCCGGGGTGAATGCTAAAGGAAAAAAAAATCCGCTAAGTTCTAGATTAGTTCTTTTAAAAAACCCAAAAGGGAAATTTTCCCCAAAAGGTTTTTTCAAAACATCCTTTTAAAGAGTATATTCTATATTTTAAGTTGAAACTAAACCCCCAGGGGCTTATAAATTTGGGGTTACAAATTTTAAAATGATGCCCCAAAAAGACCAAAACTTAAAAAAAGTTGGTAAAATAACAAAACAATAACTTTTAAAAGGGCGGCAGCGTGGGAAAAGAAGGGCCGGGAGCCTTGGGGGCTGGGTTGGGAAAATTTCACGGGCTTGTCTTTAGTCGGTACTTTTTAAAGGAAATCTTGACAATTTAATTTTTACCGTGGTTTTCTTTCTTTTGTCCCTGAAAACTTTCTGTTTTGGGAAAAACCTAAAACCATACACGGCCCTGCCTTTTAACCGTGGGTTTTTCGACCGGGGTATTATTCTATGTAACCTCCAACTCCACGCGGGCCCTTGCCTTTGTAAAGACCCCGCCCTCTTTAAAAAATATTATTTATGGGCCTTTTTACAAGAGCAAGGGGTTCCCCTGGGTTGTTTTCCCAAACCTTTTTCCAAAAATCAAGATTGCTCCAATCCTTTCCGATTCAAGGACTCCCTTTTTCAACCCTTAAGTGCTTCCTTTAAAACGTTTTTGCTGAGTTTTTTGGATCGGTTTCCCTTTTACATTTCAAGAGGATCCAAATTCCATTTCTGGCTTGGCTCCCCTCATGGCTCCATGAACCCCGCCTTCAAAAATTAGTGGACCTAGTTGCTTTTGTTCCAAAAGAAGGCCATATAGATGATCTTTAGTTTTTAGGGAAAAACTTTAACACCCTTTTAAAAGGGGTTTATAGGAAAATTTTAAACCCTTTTGGGGGGAAACACCTAAGCTAGGGTATGCAAACTTCAAAAAATTAAAAGCGAAAAACTCTTTTTGCCAACAAAATTTTGGGTTTGGCCACCTTTTTTCATGGGTTTTTCCCTTCCCTCATTCATCAAGCATATCAACAATCACTCCTAAGCCAAGGAATTACCAATAAGTCACTCTTGAAATCCTTTTGAACAAACCTTAGAGCTTTTAAAAACCAAACTTTAACCCCAAATTTACCACCCCATCGCCTTCTTTAAAACCGTCAAGGGGGTCTCCAACTTGTTTTAAAAAAAGAGCCCCTAAGTCAACTAAAATGAATGCCTAGATAGTTTTTTTCTTCTACTAAGGATGTGTCCATTTTTGTAATAAACATTTTCTTTGACATCTAAAGCTACATGTGCCCCCAAAATATTCCTTTTTTTTTCTTTTTCATTTTTAAACCCTTTTTTTTTAATTGGAGGAATGTTTTTTCTCAAAATTTTTCTAAAAAAAGTTTTTCCCCTTTTGGTTTGTAAACCCAGGGCTTTCTATAAATACCCCTTTAAAATTTTCCCCAAAAAAGATCACTAATTTTTTGAATTAAAAAGCAACCTTTCCTGACCTTCTCTTGGTTTTTAGTCATGAGTTTTTACTTTTCTCTTTTCAATTTTCCCTTAGCCCAAAAATTGGGGGCAATTTTCCTTAAGTGTTGCCCACTTATGCATCAAATTGATTAAATTTAAACTTAAGGGCCTGTCATGTTTATAGGGGTGTTATATGTTGCAAGTAGTAACAAATTTAACTAAACCCCCGGCCTTTTCTAGTTTTTACTTTTTTTCCCCTTTAAAACCCTAATGATTTAAAAAAACTTTTTAAGGGATATCATCTATAAATAGCACACTCTTTAACTACTTTCTTTAGCTTTTTTTAGTTTTACATAGAATAAACAAAAAAAGAAATAGTTACCCAAAACAATCAATCAATTAAAAAGGGTAAAACCCAAAATAAATTCCCCTTTAAATTTTTGTTAAAGTTAGAATATTTATTTTGTTTATTCTTATTTTTTGTTCTTGGGTTTTTTTTGTATAAATTTCATTTACTTTGCTTTTCCCAAGTTATAAGCTTCAATCTAATGATCAAATTAATCAAAAAGGTATACTTTATTATTCTTTAAATATTGTTTTCCATATTTAACTTCTTGCAAATAATTATCTTTCCAATTTTGTCGAAACCCCCCTAAAATAATAGTCCTTATTTTAGTGGAACAAGTTAAATATATTTTCCAAATATACTTAACTAGTGGTGGTGGTAGTTCTTAACTTATTATATTTAGTGTAAAAACTTTATACTATCAAAGCCATAATATAAACTTCCTAGTACATTCAAAATGGTGCTCAATGCATATCTATCTATTAGAATTTATAAGGTGCTATTTACTTTCAATTACTTCTAAAAGTTTTATTTCCAAATTATAATCAGAATGTATTATTTTAATTTGCATTAGAAATTCACTTCTTCTATGATATATACTCAACGAAAAGTTAATAACCAGAATATGATTTAAGCATAATTCTATCTATCTTTTATATCATTCTCATGCCATTCATGTGTTTGTTATCATCAAATTTTATTCATTAGTACTAGCAATTATTTTGCCTTTTCAACCTTAATTTTCCATCTAACATGGCATCAATGGCTTTTATGAATTAAATTATTTTCATGCTCGCATCATTGGCCTATACAAGATCTATGTTGTCCTTTCCTTAAGCATCTAATGCTTATTGAAGTATTAAAGAATGATAATGAAATCATGTTAGGTTTTTTTTTTCCCCTAAAGTCACATAGGTGTTGAATTCATAATTACATCTTAAATTAGTTTTTTAGGTCTTTTAAAATTTAGTCTAGTTAAACTTAGTCTTTCAAGTATTAGTCTTAGGCCTTAAAATACCCTTCTCCATATCTCTCAAATCTACAAAACTTATCTCTAAAATCTCGAAGGTTATGTTTTAGCATCTTAGTTTTCTATGTGTTTTTCATTATTTGATTCAATTATTATTTAGGAATAAAAATTTATTAAGTATTTAATCTTATTTCTACAACTAATTGAAAAAAAAATCAATTGAAATTGCTCCAATTTGAAGTTAAAAGGTCAAAAGCCATTGACGTTTTGCTTCTTCATCTCTGTTTGAAAGGAAGAAAGAAGAAAGGAAACATGCCAACTTTACTAGCTCTTACACATGTGTCATATGTATGTGAGCACAACATGTGTTATTCACAAAAAATTAAATTCCAACTTATACCAAATAAGCAATGCAAGTCCAATTACAATCCCATGTAAAGTTACAATTAACTTAATTACTTATTTCCTTACAACTTTTCAACTAAGCAAGTAGGCTTACACTTTAAAAATTAAATTTTTAGAAAACAATTTGCCCTTTTACTAAAAAGCTATAATTTGTTAAATCTCATATACATATTTGACTTTAATAATTGCTTTCACCTAGGAAAATTATTTTTCACCATTGAATGAACTATTTAAACAAACAAAAGCCACTTTTTCTTTTTTTTTTTTCTTTACTTTTTTTCAGCTTTTCTTAATATTTTTGTTAATTTTATCATTTCTTTTGTCTAAATTCTTTTTTTCTTCTTATTTTTTTTTTACTTGTTTTGATTTTTTCTATTTTGCAATTTTCAAAAAAAAAAATAACCTAAGGAACCAACTAATATTAAAGAGAGGGTAAAAATGAGGTATCTAACTTATCAAGACTAATTAGCATTGTTTGGCTTGTACCCCAACAAAA
>JBBMOL010004347.1:0-10606 GCA_037954665.1 Laguncularia racemosa | reverse complement strand
AATCTTACGGGTAAAATATAATTCCCCATGGGAGCCAATATGTCCTAAACTCCGTTGGCACAGAAATTTTTCAGGATGAAAAACAAAGATGATGCGTTTGTTTTTATTATGAGGATTGGATCAGAAGACTTATGTTTTTTGTATTTTGAAATTTTTTTATGAACTTTTTTGGTTTGTTTTTTTGATTTTGGGAACTTTTTTTTTCTTTAAAATTTTTCATTTACGTTAGACCTTAAAAGTGGCAAACTTGTAATTTTGAGCACTTTTAACCCTGGATTATGTTTAAAGAGGGGTTTGGGAGGATATTTGCGTTATACACTTTTTTAGTGTGAATTAGGGTTCCTAATTGTCATTAGACTCTTTTAAATTTCATCCCAAGAGTTAAAAATTGTGGCGATGAAAACCCCTTTAAAATTGTGAGTTGTTCAATTTTTTTGTTGTGATTTCTTTTCTTCTCTGTGGTCAATTAGGGGTGAATTGAGATAGTTCTTAGCGATTTTCTTCAATTTGTTGTCGAATTCTTTTTTTATTTAAGACCCCTTACAAATTGAATTGAATCATCCTTGAGAATTCCTCTTGAAAACGTTTTTTATTGGGGAAAAAGGATCCTTAGAATTGGGTTTTCTTTTAAATTTTTTGGATTTTTTTAGGGGTTTTTTTTTGATTAGGGTATTATTAGAAGAGATTTCATTGTGGTATTACAATTGAAAATTTTGAGCATTTGGAAGTCATTACATCTTCACTAGGGTTCACTGAATTTTGCCCTTGTGGAGCCGGTTTGTTGTTGCTTAAGATTTTTTTTTCTTGAGTTTTTTAAATTGGTTTTTAAGTGGAATTGGGAAATATTGTCCCATGGGTTTTAAAATATTTTCCCAGCAAGATTTTATGGGTACAAATGAGGGGTTAATATTGAAAATCCCATATTTCCCAACAAAAATCGTTGCGCTCCCCCAAAACCCCTAGTAAATCGTCCCTTTGCTCCCTCGTCAAACTGCAAAATGATGACGGGGATTTAGGTTAGTTCCAGAAAAACATATCTAGGTATCAGGGAAATTGCTTCAACTAAGTTTAGGAGGTTTCAATAACGGTTTTAACCTCCCTTCTTCATTGGGCCCCTTTTTTTAAATCATGCGACAAATACTTCCTCCAGGTTTAGCTGAGCTTTCCTTTGTATCTCCCCCTTTTACTCACTTTTATCTTTCAATTAAACTGAGTTCCCGGATTCCACATAACATTCTTGCATCACACTTATTACTACCCGTCAATGCAATCAACGCTAGCAAGTATCATCGGCGTTCAAGATTGTTTCTTATTTGGGAAATTTTTACCCCCAACCATCTGCCCCACTTGAAAACCCGTTTTCCTGCTCATCAACAATCTTGCAATAGCCCAAAAAGGTCTTCCCAAAACGCGGGATCTCTACTTGTTATACCCGAATTTCAAAATAATAGGAAAAATGAAATTTTCTTTCCTTTTCAGGACATCCCCATGATCCCCCTAGGGAATTTGACCGGGGGATTGCAGTGCAGATCATCCGGGAGGCTTCGATCTCCCAAGTTTAATTGCTTAAACAAGGAATAGGGCATCAAGTTTATGTTTGCCCCAAGGTCTGCCAAAGCTCTCTCCACAGGCAGTTCCCCAAATTTAAGCATGGAATATTAAAAACTACCCGGATTCTTGGCTTTTGGGGCAACTTGTTTTGTAAGATAGCCGAACACTCCGCTCTATAATTGCGATAGAAATATCTTCCAGTCGCCTCTTGTTTAACAGTAGATCCTTCAGGAACTTGGCATATCTGGGCATCTGTGAAAGAGCTTCTACAACACGGTATGTTAATAGTAATGCTTAAACAAATCCAAAAACTTACCGAACTGCTCTTTGTCTTGATCCTTTTTCAGCCGGCCCGGATATGGAATTGGAGGCTCGTATGGCTGAACTGTTGATGCCTTGGTCTCCCCTCTGCTGACTCCTTTTCCATTGACTTCCTTCTCCTTTACCTCCTCAGTAGCATGTTCCTTCTCACTACCCCCATCATGTAGCTCTTCAACTCCCTTTCTTTGTGTAACCACTGGTGCCCCAACGATGTCAGATTGCAGTTCTTTTCCGCTCTTAGGGTCACTCCCTTTTACCTGCTCTCTAGGATTAGGTTCAGTGTTTCCAGGCAAAGACGTTTAAAGGGTCTCTCTAAGAGCATCTTAGCAATCTGACCCACCTGATTTTCCAAATTATGTATAGAAGCCTCATGATTTCTTAGAGTATGCATCTGTTGCTTGCTGACGCAACTCTTGAGACCTGAATGAACTTAGCAATCATGTCCTCTAGATTGGACTTCTTTTCTGTAACAGGTGGTGGAGGAGGTCTTTGGAATCCAGGTGCGGGCACATTACCCGAGGAAATTGTGGATTACTCCATGAAAAATTGGGGTGATTACGCCAGCCTGGATTATATGTGTTGCTGTAAGGATTGTTCTAGGGTCGCGTGGGATTTCCAACATAGTACAACTTGCTCATTGGTCTCTTGGATCATGGAATTGGCAGCTGAATCGACTGGATAGTATTGGGATGGCTGAGACAATGCCATCCCGTCAACCTTCATAGCAAGGGCATCCACTTTTGCAGCAATAGTGGTCATCATATCAACCTCATAAACCCCAGCTACCCTTTGCCTCAACCTACCGTTACTCCACTGATGGTTGTTCTTGGCCATATTTTCAAACAGCTCCAGAGACTCTTCAAGAGTCTTCACATTAAGTGTACCACCAGTAGCGGCATCGATGGTTTATCGCGTCGGATAATCGAGCCCGTTGTAAAAAGTTGAAACTTGCAGCCAGTTAGGCATTTGGTGGTGTTGGGCATCGCCTAAGCAAATCCTTAAACCTTATCCAGGATTCATGAAGGGGCTCGTTATCCAATTGAGTGAACGATGTGATATCGTTCCTCAATTTGGCAGTCTTGGATGGTGGAAAGTAAAAGTCTTAGAAAAGACTCTGCCAGTTGGGCTCGTGTAGTAATGGATTCCCAGTTCAGTGAACTTATCCACTGCCTTGCTTTCCCCTCAAGGTGAAAGGAAACAACCGCAACTTCAATGCCTCATCAGTCACCCCGTTCTGTTTCACAGTGGCGTAGAAGTCCAAAAACATTTGAATGTGAGTGTAGGGATCTTCATCAGGTAAGCCGTCAAATTGACACTGGTTATGTACCAAATTCATTGTAGAGGCTTTAACTTCGAAGTTATTAGCCTCTATTACAGGTCTTATGATACATGAACCAGTGCTATCTAAAGTTAGCCTGGAATAATCAACCATAGTCCGACGTTGGTTTGCCATTGCTTCAATGTTAACTCTACTGCTGTTCACAGGTTGCTCTTCCTTAGCAACTGAACTTTCTCCTTCACTCGATGATAATTCTCCCTCACCCACTTGTTGCTCTTCAGTGCTCCTTAGTTTCCTTCTGAATGTCGGTCTATTTCTGGGTCGAAATCAAGAAGTTTTGATGATGAACTCCTTGTCATACACTACAAAGAACACCGAAATGAGTTAATTACCAAAAAAAAATGAAATGAATATGATAAATAGCAAAAGAATAAATGGTTAAATTAGTAAGCGTTGAGCTTTCTTAATATCGCTGATCTCCGGCAACGACGCCAAAACTTGTTGATGATCGTAGTCACACAAATTAAAATAAATCCTTTCACTCTCACTCTTTTCTCATGATCAAACAGGCAAGTGCACCTATCGGATTAAAGTAGTATAGAGTTCAAGCACGGATATCGTTCCCTCAGGGATCTACGAGTACTAAAACTGACCTTAAGCCAACTATCTAATCGCATAATATCGAATGAGTTTTTCTTAATTAAATTAAACAAAACGTTTAAGACAAAATACTAAAAAAAAAATGAATTAAAATTATCAAATCCAATAATCAGCAATATACCCTTCCTTTACTACTCCTCCAATTATCATGTAACTTTGTCTCATAAAAATCAATTACCAGATAATGATTATCTCTGAATCGCGGGAATTCTATCACTAAGCTAATGTTTCTCCCGAAATCATTGACTCCTAACCCTAATTATCTTAATAAAGATTCCTCTTTTATAAAAAATAATCAGAATTGCATTAATGCGTAAAAGTCCTCGATTAGATCAAATTGTCCTATTCAACCTCATACGGGAAACTCATGCTTTCTAATACCTAGATTGCATATGAGCCTCTTCATTCATGTGTGATCTATTCAGATAAGCGATTTCCCAATCAACTTACAAGAAATTAATGCAAATTCAATGTTGGTCATACATCAAATTAACAACACAAAGAATAACATGAATAAATTCAAAGATCCTCAATTATCTAAGAATTGTGCAATCAAATCCAATGTTACATGACAATTGGAGTTTTGTAAACTTCAAGTATAAACAAATTTAGTTACACATGGTTTCAGAAATACAGATCAAATAAATGATAAAAACCCATGTGAAGAACCCTTTGAGATTGAATGTTGTTGAAGTCAAATCCTTGTCCCACAAAGAGTTGCCAAAATGTCTCTCTTTTTTTTTCCCCTCTGCCCTCACGTTCTCCCCCTTTTCTTTTTCGTCAAAAGATACCAAAATCTTGGAAGAAACTTGTAAAACGCGAAGTCAAATCAACTACACGGCTGTCATACACGGCCGTGTAGTTGAGGCGTGGCTAACATCGCACCATACTCGCTTCATATACACGACCGTGTATCATGGCCGTGTATTATGGTCGTGTAACCTTCTGTAAGTGTATCAAATCCAATACACGGCTGTGCCCTTGTGATACACGCCCGTGTATCTCTCCTGCTGCACATTTGGACACTTTTCTTCATGTAATCCGCTCCGACTCTTGCAAATGTTGATCATTCTTCCTTGATAGGTCCTTTTAATTCTTGAAACTGAAATAGCTTTCCTTTAAGTACCAAAGTCTTTTAAAACATAATTAACTTACTTCAAAAGCAACTCAAACCCATACAAAATATAAGTGTTAATTTATCCTTATCAATCAGCTTAGTGAAGAAGCTAGAAAGACTCAGTAGTGAGACTTCGCCTTGAAGAGACCTGTTTTGTATACTTTCGGTTTGATTGATATAGTGAAACACAACCGATAAAGATAACTGGGACCCCAACGTGGAGCTGGAAGAGAGGACTGACGCTCGAGGTGGAACCTCTATAAATCTCTGAGCATTCTATTCTCTCTACTCATTTTATTTATTGCACATTATTGTTTTTTTCATTTTTGTTGCTCACGTCATTTTGTTAGTCAAGAGATTTTGGATTATTTGCAAAAATTGAAATTTTAAGTAATTAATCAATTCCCCCCCCCCCCCTCTTGATTAATCTAATTGGGTCCAACAATTGGTATCAGTGCAGGACTCATTTATTTGAGTGATCCAAAATGGTTGAAAATAATTTGCAATTAATCGAGCTCCTTACTTCGATGGCTCAAACTTCTCATATTGGAAGATGCGCATGGAAACTTATATTAAAGCTAATGATTATGATTCATGGCAGGTCATTTCACTTGGGACAATGTGATCACCTGAATGGAAATTCGACCTTGTCAGATTCCGAGAAAAGATTATTGAGAAGAATAACAAGAAAAAAAATTGTTACTAACTACTATTGCTCCATCAGAGTTCTATTGATATCATCGTGTGCAAGTGCAAAGGAGATTTGGGATATCCTATCCGATACATATGAAGGGACTGATACCATCAAGGAAACCAAGATAAATGCTTTAATTCAATAGTATGAATTATTTAAGTTTAAATCTAATGAAGATGTCAAAGATGCTTTTAACAAGTTTACAGCTATTACAAATAAGCTTGCATCACTTGGAAAGAAACTTCCAGATCTAGATCTTGTGAGGAAAATGTTGAGGATATTGCCACCATCTTGGGATGTAAAGAAAACAGCTATAGAAGAAGCTCAAGACCTAAACAAGCTAACTCTTAGTCAATTGAGAAAAAAGCTTATGGCATATGAGTCTCACATAAAAACTACACAAAGAGGAGAAGACAACACCAAAGGAATTGCGTTTAAAGTCAAGGAAATAAAGCAAAATGAAACTGAAACAGATGAGAGCACCAATGAGAAAGAAGAGGACATCAGTCTTCTAGCACGTAGACTCAATAGGCTGCTCAAGAAGCAAAGAGGTAAGAAATTTAGTGTTTTCAAGAAAAGTACTGAATATAAGCATAATGATGCAGGAAAAGCCTATAAGGAGAAAGAAAAGAAGAAAGAGAAAAAGGGAGATTCAATGTTATGAATGCAAAAAGCCAGGACACATCAAATATGAATGTCCAACACTGATTAAGAAAATGGAAAATTATAAAAAGAAAAGTCGAGCAATGCTAGCAACGTGGAGTGATTTAGAGACACAAAAACAAATTTAGAAGATTCAAAAGAAGAAGAGGATGAGGCAAATCTTTGTCTAATGGCTAGTTCTGAGGTACGCTCTGAATTTGATGAAGATATAACCAATACTAACAGCTAGTAGAAATGAGTAAGTTTATTAAAGGCACT
Source organism: Laguncularia racemosa (assembly GCA_037954665.1). Classification (NCBI taxonomy): domain Eukaryota; kingdom Viridiplantae; phylum Streptophyta; class Magnoliopsida; order Myrtales; family Combretaceae; genus Laguncularia; species Laguncularia racemosa. The sequence goes on along the minus strand of JBBMOL010004347.1, from coordinate 4,063 downwards.
AAAAAGGGCTGATACAAAAATTGGCTAAGTATGAAAATGAAATAAAAGCTCTTAAGAATGAAAAAGAAGTATTAAAACAAACAAATACTTTGCTTGTTGATGAAAATGATATCTTGAAACAAGAAAATGAATCCATGCATGTGAGCATTGAAAAATTAAGAATAGAAAATCATCTACTTGAAGTAGAAACAAGTGACATGAAAGTAAAGATTGATGATCTATCCAATTCGTTGAAAACTACCTTTAAGAAAATTTGATGAAAGTGACAAGAAATTGACCATGTTAATTTCTTCACAAAGAGTTTCAAATGAAAAAACATGATTAGGATATGAGCATGGTTCGACTTCAAAATTGAATCAAAATACATTTTTTGTTAAGGCTAAACAAGTCTTAAGTGATGAATCCATAGCAAAAAGTACATTTCAAATACAAATAATGTTAAAAGAAGAAATACTAGAGACTTTTACAGAAGTTATTTTGACAAGAGGTATCCACACAATGGGTACTACAGAAGCAATACTAGAAGGTAAACAAAAGTATATACAAACCAAAATTTCAGAAACAGGTAAATGACAGGTATAGGAGTGTTAATTCTTATGCATGTTTCTTCTATAATAAATTTGGTCATATTGAGAAATTTTGCTATTATAAGAGAAGTAAGCTCAGTAGTCAACAAGTAAATCAAAGAAATCAAATGAGCTTATCTTTAAAGGGCCCAAACTCGCTTGGGTTCCTAAAAGGACTTAATTCTTTTTATTTGTACAGGAACATTGAAAGCTAAAATAAGAGGAACATGGTATTTGGATAGTGAATGTTCTAGATATATGACTGGAGATGCTTCATTTGTTCAATAGCATAACTTGGGAAGAAAAAGGATATGTAAAGTTTGGAGATGATAGTGAGGTTAAAATAATTACCACTGGAACAATTGGTATGCTTACTTTTCTCATTGAAAATTATATCTTGTGCAAGGCTTGAAACATAATCTACTTAGTATTAGTCATTATGTGATAAAGGATATAAAATGATTTTTGATCAAGACAAGTGCTATGCTTTTTAATGAAAATGATGAAAGATTTATTTGAACGAATTAGGAAAAGAAATATCTATCTCATAAAACCAGTTGAAATCAATAATGCTTGTTGTTTAATTTCTTTGAATGATCATGTTTTTGCTTGGCATAAAAGACTAGACACGTTAATTTTAATCATTTAGAAAAATTATCTAAAAAGGATATTATTAAAAGATTACCTAAAATAATATTAAACAAGATGTGAAATATGATACTTGCTTAAAGAATAAAATGGTTTATGTCTCTCATAAAAGTAAAAATGTAATCTCAACTAAGAGTACCACGTAAATTATTGCATCTTGATCTTTTTGGACCTACTAGAGTCTTAAGCATGGGTGGAAGCAAATATGGACTTGTTATTGTTGATGATTTTTCAAGATACACTTGGGTATATTCTTGGCGACACAAAAGAGATACCTTTGATTCTTTTAAAAAACTTGCAAAACAAATACAAAATGAAAAGAAGTTTCCATAATTAGTCTTCGAACTGATCATGGAACAAAATTCCAAAATACAAGTTTCTTAATTTTTGTGAAGAACATGGTATATCTCACAATTTCTCAGCTCCATACACTCCTTAACAAAATAGAGTAGTGGAACGCAAGAATAGAACTTTACAAGAGATAGACTAGATCTATGTTAAATGAAAGTGGCATTGCTAAGTATTTTTTGGCAGAAGCAGTTTCTACAGCTTGCTATATCATCAATAGAGTTTTCATTCGACCACATGACGTCAAAGACTACTTATGAGATGTTTCGAGGTAAGAACCTAACGTTTCATATTTTCATATCTTTGGATCTAAATGTTTTGTGAAAAAGAACCCTCTCAACCTTGGTAAGTTTGATGAAAGATCTGAAGAAGCTATTTTCTTAGGATATTCTCTAAATAGTCGTGCTTATCGTGTTTTCAATAAATCATCAAAAACTATTAAAGAATCAATAAATGTAAAATTTATTGAGGATTTAAAGGATGTTGATTCTGATGAAGAAAAGACTCCAATCCTAAAGCAGAAGCTGGTTCAGAACCTAAGTCAGAAGCACCTGCTGTTAACACTCGAGGATCTGGTCGTCCAAAACCTATTTCAGAGGCAAACACAAAAGGTACTTTAGAAGTTGTAAGATCTGAACAAGAATCTTCTAGGCTTGGAGGTATAAGTCTGCACATCCTTCTAATCAAATAATAGGTAATGTTCAATCTAGAGTTAAAACAAGAGCTAATTTACAAAATCTTGAAAATCATTTTGTGTTGTTATCTGAAATTAAACCTAGTAATATGGAAGAAGCTTTAAATGATGATAATTGGATTATCATCTATGCAAGAAGAATTAAATCAATTTCAAAGAAACAATGTATGGAACTTAGTTCCTAGACCTAGAGGAAAGTCTATAATTGGAAATAAATGGGTGTTTAAAAATAAAATTTGATGAAGATGGTAAAATTATAAGAAAATAAAGCAAGATTAGTAGCTAAAGGTTACTCACAAGAAGAAGGAATAGATTTTGATGAAACATATGCACCTATTGCTAGACTAGAAGCAATACGGTTGATGCTTGCATATCATCTTAAAAAGATTTTAAAGTTTTTCAAATGGATGTAAAAAGTGCATTTTTAAATGGTTTTTTTAAAGAAGAAGTTTATGTAGAACAACCACCTGGTTTTGAAGATCCTTTCAAATCTGATTATGTTTTTAAATTAAATAAAGCACTATATGGTTTGAAACAAGCTTTCCCAAGAGCTTGGTATGAAAGATTGAGTTGTTTTTTATCTCTAAAGGTTTTCATAGAGGAAAAGTTGACACCACTTTATTCTTGAAAACTTTTAATAATGATATCTTGGTTGTGCAAATATATGTGGATGATATTATCTTTGGATCTACTAAAGAATTGTTGTGTCAAGAATTTGCTGAGACCATGTAGGCAGAATTTGAAATGTCAATGAAGGGAAATTGACATTCTTTTGGGGCTTCAAATAAAACAAACAAAAGAAGGAATCTTTGTTCATCAAGAAAAATACACAAAACAAATATTGAAGACGTTTGGATATGATGGCTGCAAAAAGGTTACAACACCTATGAGTATTTCAATAAGGTTAGACTCTGACTCAAATGGACAGAAGGTAAGTGAAAAAACTTTATAGGAGCCTCATAGGTTCTTTATTGTACTTGACTGCATCAAGACCAGATATGTTGTTTAGTGTATGTTTGTGTGCTAGATTTCAAGCTCACCAACAGAAATTCATTTATTAGTTGTAAAGTGAATTTTCAAATACCTAGTTAATACTTCAAATTTGGCATCTGGTATCCTAAAAATCAAAATTTTGATTTAATAGGATATTCTGATGCAGATTATGCTGGTTGTAAAATTGATAGAAAAAGCACATCTGGTACTTACCAATTCCTAAGTGATAAATTAATCTCTGGTCTTCTAAAAACAAAATTTTGTTGCCCTATCCACAGTTGAAGCTAAATATGTTTCATTGGTAATTGCTGTGCACAAGTTTATGGATAAAACAACAATAGAATGATTATGGAATAAATTTTAAAACTGTGCCAATTAAATGTGACAACACGAGTGCAATAAATTTGACAAAAAATCCAGTGCATCATTCTAGGTCAAAACACATAGAAATTAGACATCATTTTATTAGAGATCATGTGCATGATGGAGATATAAATGTTGAATTTGTGCCAACGAAAATCAATTTGCAGACATTTTTACTAAACCTCTTGAAAAGGTAAAATTTAATTTATTAGAAATGAATGAGAATTTGTAACCCTTTTTGAATTTTTTTTCCCCCTGAAACTTTCAATATTTAAAAATCTTTATTATATAAATAATAAATATATATATCTTTCTCTTCATCATTTCTTTCTTTATTTTTTTCTCGCAATTTGCTCTCTCTCTCTCCTTTTCCTTCTCTCTCATTGTAACTCCAATGGCGCCTAAATCCTCATAATGTCTCAAACCAAAATCCTTCAAAACAAAAAACCTC
>JBBMOL010004346.1:0-10608 GCA_037954665.1 Laguncularia racemosa | reverse complement strand
AAAAGGGTTTTTGCGAAACTTCTTGCCTATGATTTGACTTTCCATGGATCTCATCATGTTCGCTCCTATTATTTATTATTATATTATCATTATTATTATATTTTTATGTGATTACTGTTTTTTTAAGTATGATTACCTTTCATTGATTAAAGGATTCAAAAGGGTGTACCGTTTGTTGTTGATTTTGTTGTCCTATTGATGATGCTGTCCCTTGCTATTGTAAGTTGTTTTGTGTGTTGTTTTGCTGTTAGTGGATTGTTGTTGCTATGGCAGTCTTCTGCTGCGGTTCTGCAGTTGTTATTGCTGTATTATGCTGCTAGTCAAATTGTTCTACTGTAGTTTTTGTGAAGAGCTGCTCTAGTCATGTTGTGAGGACCTGCCATATTGTTGCCAAACGCAAAAGGTCAATGGGACTTGATTTTCTATCTTTTTAATCTGTGTGCTATTATGTCTCTCCTTTGCATCTTCTTGTTGATCTTGTAGTGCATGCAAGTATTTCTGACGAAATGGTGGATTTGCATATTGCTGATTCTTATTGGCATCAATAAAATTTATTATTACTTTCTAACGATCTCATGATGTCTCATTTTGTTAGTATATTCTTTTCCTATGAGTATTGTTAATTTGAAGTATAGTTTACCTTTGATTGATTAACCCCAATCAAAAGGTCGTACTTTTGTCGCCGAGCTTTTTTTTTGCTGGCGCTGTTGTCACTTTGCTTTTTCCTGCTGTTCTTCTATTATTGGATTACTAAATTGCTGCTGTTTCACCTTGTTCGTGCTACTGCTGTTGCTGTGGCAATATTGTGCCGCTCTTGTGGAGCTGTTTTTGCTGTATTACGCTGTTAGTTGAACTGTTCTACAGTTGCTTTTTCCAAAGAGCTGCACTAGTCTGTTGTGAGGGCTTGCTACAAATGGGCACAATGACTTGTTTTTGTGTATTTTTAATGTGTTGTAGGTGGATTTGCAGATTGCTAATGTATTAGCATGAACAAAATTTATTTACTTTCTAAGGATCTCGTGATGTTTCCTTGTATTATTATTATTTTTATATAAGTATTTGTTTACTTGAAGTATGATTCACTTTGATTGTAAAGGAAAAAAAATGGTAAGTCTGTTGCTGATCTTGCTGTCCTTTGGCACTTTTGTTGCATGCTGTTTCGGGTTTTTTTGTGTTTTTTCGTTTTTTTTGATATTAAACCTATTTTTTTCACTTACTTCGGCCTAACTGGGGCTGTTTGTGGAGCTATTATTGCGTTTTGCGCTAGTTAACTGTTCAACTTTTCCCTTTTTCCAGGGACCAGATGCAACCTAGTTTTGATCAAACCCAACATCAATAAGGATAAAACCCCTAAACGAAATTGAAAAAATGAATCAAACGAAACCCCAAACCCCCAACTACACGCGAATGGAACCAAAGCTATCACAATCGATTTCCCCAAGCATTTGGGAAAGGGGTGATAGGTTGGGGGCCCCTTTCCTTCGCTAAGGGTTTTGTCAATGCAATTCCGATGCCCCTTCGCTTCGTCCCCATTTGATTATATTTTCGGTTTAGACTTTGTTAGAGTTGTGTCAATTTCAAATCACCCTTGCTCCTGAAGTTCCACAATAAACCCCTTGCAATGCCCCCTTTCATTCGTTGGCCCATGACGTGTCAAGGCCCCCCATCCCTTTTAAAAAAGGGGATTAGTTTTGACACTCCTGAGTGTTGGATGCCTCCCGTTTTTTATCATTCCCCCCTTCCTCGAAAGTTTTTCCCCCGAATCCCCTGCATCATAAAAAACAAAAAAAATTTAAAAAAAAAAAAAGTAGACTTAATTAGTTTTTTTTTGGAAAAAAAAAAATCGAGTTTGAAAGCATTTTTGTTGACCGCCCCAAAATACTTGAAAAGGCCTCTCCCTAGACTTTTTGGGACTTCGTCTGGTAGCAAACCTTTCTTTTTTTAAATGTAACCAACCCATCCCCGGGTTGAAATAAGCTTGACACGCCCCTTTTTTTTTCTTGTTACATAGTGCCATTTTTCTTCTCAATGTTAGCTCGGGCCTTAGCATGAAATTTCCCTGACAAAGTTTGCTTTCTTTTCCCCTCAACTCAAAAAATTCGTTGGGGGAAAGGGGTAAGAGGTTTAAAACCTCACAATCTCAAATGGGAGTAGATTATAAAATGCACACTCTATTGTATCGAATTCAACATAGCAAACAATTTTCCCATTGTTTAAGTTCTTTTTAAAAGCACGCAAAAAATTTGAAATGGTCCTATAACTACTTTTTTTTGACATCCTCTGGGGATGTGCAACATAAAAATAAAATTTATTCCAAAATTGGGGTTCCAAAAGGGGGCCAAAAATGGCTAAGAAACTTAAACCTATCATTTAAGTGACCTTGGCACCATGCAAACGCACAATTCTTTAAAAAAAAAATAGCAAAGGTTGCATCATTATTTTAGAACAGTAAAAAAATGACCATTTTGCTAAACCCTTCAAAAAAACAAATAGCTTCCTTCCAATACTAGTCGGGGCAAAGCAAGAAAAAAGCCATAAAAATGTCATCCCCAAATTTTATGAGGTACAAGTAATGGGAGTCCCTGTGCTTCTTGGATTTAGCTTGTTTACAACAAAGCATTTTTTTCACACAGCTTGCACATCAGTTTCTCCTAGGCTAGTAAAAATGCTCATCAAAAAGTCCCAAAATTTTCTGTATCCAAAGTGCTCCATTAGTCCACCCCCCTGTGTTTCCTAACAACAATTCACACAAAACATTTAGGAACCAAATTTGTCTTTTTTAAACGAAAACCCTCAGCTTATAAAAATCAATATGCAGCTTAGAAACAGCACTCCACACTTTACCAAAATCAGCACATTCTCATACAAATCATTATAAACCAAATCCAAGCAATTTTGTTTGTAAAAAGGGCAAATAAATACCTCCGGATATGCATAACCCCACTTTCTTTCCCCTTTCTTGTATTTGAAACATAGGAAAAATTTTTAATAATTCAGCCACCAGCATGCCCTTTTTTTCAACTTTCCCCGCTTCAAGAACTTCAAGCTTCATGATTAGTGGATAAAGAACTCCTTGGGCCATAGATATCTGCCAATTTGTAAAGTCCTCACTAATGCATATAGTCCTTATCATAGGTAGGATAATTCAATGCCGCCCATTAAGCTTTTCACTAAAGTAAGCAATTGACTTGGAATTTCCTGCATCAAAACACCACCAATACCTTTCCCAGAAGCATCACATTCAATTTCAAAGACTTTTTCAAAATTAGGTAGAACAAGCAAAGGTGCATTGGTCAGCTTTTCTTTTAAAGTATGAAAGCTTTCTCATGTATTTCAGTCCACCCAAACTCAGCATTCTTTTTAAAAAGGTCATTTAAAGGAGCAGCTATAGAACTAAAATCCTTCAAAAAATCTCATAAAAGCTTGCTAAGCCATGAAAGCTTCTTACCTCATTAGCATTTCTTAGTATTGGCCAATTCCATGATCGCTTTTACCTTCTCCTCATCAACAGAAATCCCCTGCGCCTAAAAATAAAACCCAAAACACCATAGACTCCATGTAAAAGGTACATTTCTTTAAATTTTGCAAAAAATTTTTTAAATTTCTCTCAAAACAATGAAAACCTTTTTGAAAACGCTGAACATATTCTTCTAGATTTTTACTATAGACTAATTGTCATCAAAATAGACTACAACAAATTTTCCTATGAAAGTATAAGAACATGATTCATTACCAACCACTCATAGAAACCATATTTGGTTTTAAAAGCGGTTTTCCATTCATCTCCTTCTCTCATGCGTATTTGGTAAAACCATTCTTTAAATAAAACCTTTGAAAACAACCACGCACCATGTACTTCGTAACGTATCATTTAAACCTAGGTTTTGGGATGTCGATACTTAACTGTGGATTTTGTTGATGGCTCGACCAATCCACACACATGCGCCATGATCCATCCTTCTTTGGAACCAGAACAACAGGAACCGAACATGGGCTAAGGCTCTCTTTCACAAAACCCCTTTCTACCAATTCATCCACTTGCCTCTGAATCTCCTTGCTCCTCTGGATTTGCTCTATAGGCTGGTCTATTTTGGGAAATTTAGGCACCTGGAACGAAGTCGATTTGATGCCAATACCTCTCAACGGAGGGTAATTCCACTAGGTATCTCCTCAGGGAACAAGTCAGCAAACTCCTGCAAAAGAGAAACAAAACTGTGGCAAAGAAGGGTTAAGAAGGTCAGTAGAAAAATAAACAAATATCCTTGATATCAAGTACAAGTAAGTGCCCTTTGCCTTCAAAAGGGACCTTCAATCTCACTTGCCTCTCCAAATTTCACTCGTGTTTCCCTCTAATTCTTCTCTCTCATGGCTCACAAGTGTATTTTTTACCACTTGCTTCACAATCTCTGTTATGGAAGAGTCACCGATCCAAGCTTAAGAGCCAAGTCAAGAAGAAGATCAAGTGGCTAAGGATAGTTCAAGGGGTTTCAAGTACGATTTAGCTTGCCTCAAGGACCAATCAAAGAGATCAAGAGCTAAGAAGCTACAACAAACATTTTGAATTCTCATTTGCAAGGCTTGGTTTAAGATCACAGGTGAAGGACTTCAAGGGATTCAAAGCTTTGGGCAAAAGAAGGCCAAAAGAACTTCAATTTGATGAAATAGCATCGGGTGAAAGATCACCGGCTCAAGGCTGCGGCGTTGGATCGGCCCTTTAAAACGCCGTGTTTCGGTGCATTTTCAAGGAAGGCCCCCCGGCCTTAAAAAAGTAGGTCCCGGGCCAAAATGTCCGGCCTTCTTTTTATGCGCATTTTTCCCTTTGTTTTGCGTTTTCCATGTAATGTTTTAGGGTTTTCTCCTTTATATTCCGACCCCCTCATTGTAAAAATCATTTTAAGATATTGAAAAACCCAAAAAGTTTATTCTTTGTTCTTTGGTTCTTATTTGAAACATGCTCCTAGAACAATCAAGGAAGATTGATCGACTTCTCTTGTGGATTGTTTCAAAAATTGGGGCTTTCCTGTTCTAATTTTTAGATCTTTAAACCCTAAGTCAACCAAATTCTAATCTTTTTTGGGATTGTTTTCCCAAAAATTGGTGCGTGGGTTTTGTATTACTACATTGGGGGTTCACACTAATCAAAATTTCCCCAGGGCCTGGGGGCGAAGGTTTTCGTTCTTTGGTACAGGCTTTCCTTAATCAGGTTAAAATTTTTCTTGTTTTTTTTTGATTCTTGTTTCCCTCGTTATTTTGGGAATAGAGTTGTGATCTTTTAGGTCCCCATTGATTAGATTCAAATTGGACTTCTAGTTCTAGGGTTTGTTCACAATTGGGGTTTTTCGCTTTTTGATCCTTGCTTGGGATTAGTTAGTCTTAAATTGGTTTTTAAAAAAAAAAAAAATTCGGGGCAAAAAAAAAAAAAAATTTGAGTGTGAATAGTGTTCGTGAACAGCGTCATAACCAAAAGAAAAAAAAAAAAAAAAATCTGAAATTATTTGATTGCTTTTTTTGTTCCCTTGGGAACACCAATCCTTAAACCCTATTTTGTAAAATCTGTTTTAAGGGAAAAGTGGGGAAAAAACCCCAAAATTTCCGGGTTTTTGTTTGAATTTTTTCGTTGAAATTCTCTTTTTTGGGAGTTTTTGATTTTTAAGAAAAAATTTTTATGAGGGGGGGTTTTTTGGGGGGGAAAAAACCTGTGTGTAAATTTTTAAAGTTGGAAAACACAGTGGATAACCCCATCAATAGAGTGCAAAAAAAAACACAAAAGGGGAGCAGTTGGGGGAAATAAAAATTTTGTTTGCTTTAAAGTTTTTTTTTTTTTTGCGGGTTTAAAGATGACAGGTAGTGGTTTTAAAAAAAATCTGATAAAAGTGCAGATGATGCTTTGTTGCGGGAAGCACAACAGTCAGGTTTAGGCGTATGACAACCCATTAAGCTATGAGGGAGTCCTAGAGCATATGAATTTGAGACTACAGGTTGTTGGAAAGGGAGCAAGAAAACCTGGGGGGAATAGGGGGGGTAAAAATCCTATGCATCAAGCTGCTGAAGTGACTGATGTAATGAATATCTGGAGGAGGATTATGAGGATGTGCACCATGCTATCAATAGAGGAAAAAGAGGTGGTAGAGGAGTAGGTAGAGATGGGCACAGGAAAAAGGTAGGGTCGAATGAGGAGGTTCCATGCCATAGGGGTCGATTTTGTTGATGATGTAGTAGACAGGGGTCTGGGAAGTTTTAAAAATGAAGCTTCCAATTTTTCGGGGTAAATCTGACCCAGGGGAAAATATTGCAGTGGGGAAGAAGTTGAGTTGATTTTTGAATGTCACCAAGGGAGTGAAGAAAAAAGGTAAAAAATTGGGCTGAAACCCAATTTCAGGATTATGCTATATCCTGGTGGGATCAGTGGTGCTAGAGGAGGAGGAACTGGGTATCCCATTTTGGGCCTGGGATTTCTCAAGGGTGTGATGAGAAAAAGATTTTTCCCCAGATACTTTCTAGGAATGAGCAAGAAATTTTATTTCTTGAGACGGGGAGTAGGGTGTGGGGACTAACAAGGAGATGGGAATCTTTTACGGGAGCGGTAGAGGGATAGGGAAAAATACCATGGGTGTTTTTGGTGGGTTTTAAAAAGAGATCGCCGACGGGTGGTAGCAGCATTATGTAGAGCTAGAGGAGGGGTGGTAATCTGCCATCAAGTTGAAGAAACTCCAAGGTGAGGGCCAAACCCGGTCTTTCAAACCTTCTTCTAATTTAACTCGCAGGAGAGGTTATGGGAAAACTATAATTTTTGAGTTTGGGGTAAGCCTACTGTTGAGGCTTCAAAGGGAAAATCAGTTGGGGGTTTCATCTGAAAACCCTTAGGTTGTTGATCAGAAAATAAAATGGGACATTAAATGTTGGAAAATGTCAGGGTGTAGGACACATTTGTCGGGGGAAGTCCTAAAGGCGGACCATGGTGATAAGGAATGGGGGTTGTCACTGATGAGAGGAAAGGACAATGAGGGTGAAAAACGATGTTATGCCCCATTGGAGGGTTGTAGGATGCGTGAGTGTTTGAGGAGGGCAGTGAAAAGGTGATTGTTTTAGCTAGGCGTGCACTTAACACCCAGTTTAAGGAGGTGGCCTGAAAAGCAAAGGGAAAACTTTTTTATAGGCCCCTGTCAGGGGAAAGGGTGTATGTGATTGTCGAGGGGGGAGTTGTACTAAATTTGGTGAGTCACTTTGGTGAACAGGTTGGGGCGCCCCCACTTACCACACCCAAGCCTTTTCAAACTTCAGTGACTCAACGATGTGGTGAGGGTTAAAGGTAAACAGGCAAACCCTCATTTCTTTTTCCATAGGCAAGTATGTGATGGGTGCTTGTGATTTGTTTAGGCCTAGCTGCTGGTGAAATTTTTGTTGGGCAGACCTTGGGAATTTGATAGGAAAAACCCTGCCGATGGATATTCAAAAAGGTACTCATTTACTAAGGGTGGGAAAGAACCATTTTGGCACCCCCAAACGTCCCCTTTAAAGGGAAGTGTATGAGGGCCCAAAGAAAAAAAGAAGGTTTTGGGGAGGGGGGCCAAAAAAAAAAAAAAGGGAAGGGGAAAAAAGCAATTTTTGGGGAGAAGAAAAAGGTTTCAAATAAAAGGTAAAAAAAATGAGCAGAGTGAAAAAAAAGAGGAGAGGAAAAGAAATTTTACAATCGGGCCCGGAGAGAAAAGAAAAGAGTTGAGTTTTATTGCAGGGCAAGTGGGTTGGATGCTTTGAGTGCCAGTAGACTATCTTTTTTTACTTTGTCCCAAAGGGGCCTTTTGGCCCCTGACGATATTAACCCCTCTATTTTTTTCCAGTGTGTTTCTGATTTTTTTGGAGGGAAATGGGAGTGTTTTCCAGCGGAATGCCAGTGGACTTCCACCAGTTTGGGGCATAGAGCATCGGGTGCTCTTCCCGGGAGCACCTACCCAACCCACCTGCCCACAGGACTAAACCCAGGAGGCAAAGGCGAGGGGAGGAACTACTAAGCAGGTGAAGGAAGGATTTAGAAACAAAATGCCAAGGGAGCTTTGGGTGAACAAGCAGGAAAAACCGATTTTTTAACGGGGAAATGGGTTTGGGTGCATTTTCGCAAGGACGGTTTCACACAAAGGAAATCAAAGTTGAACCCCCCCGGGAGAGGTCCTTTTCGATATTAGAGGACCGACAAAGCCCACAAGTGGATTACCAGGTGAGTTTAATGTTAGTTCCACTTTAAGTTGCTGATCTTAGTCCGTTTGTTTTAGGTGATGCTTTTGGGTTCGAGGCGAAAACCATTTTAGGAGAGGGGGAATGTTTGGAAAAGTCATAAAACCCAAACCAAGAGCCAGTCAAAAGAAGATCAAGGGGGTAAGATGAAGTTCAAGGGGTTTCAAGTACGATTTGCTTGCCTCAAGGACCCAAACAAGGAAGTTGACGACTTCTTTGTGGATTGTTTCGAAAATTAGGGCTTTCCTAGTTCTAAATTTTTAGATATTAACCTAATCAAACCTAAATTTTAATCTTTTTGGGATTGATTTCCAAATTGGTGTCGTGGGTTTTCGTATTTGCATTGGGGGGTTACACTAATCAAAAAAGGGTTCTCAAGGCGTGATTTTCGAAGGTTTTTTATCATTTGCAAGATGACAGGAGTCAAGAGCTAAGTAGTAAAAAAAAAACATTGAATTTCATTTGAAGGCTTGGGGGAAGATCACAGGTTTAAGGGTCAAGGGATTTAAAGCTTTGGGGGAAAAGAAGGCCAAAAAGAACTTAATTTGATGAAAAAAAGCATCGGGGGAAGATACACCGGCTCAAGGCGCCGGCCCTTTGGGGCGCCTGAAAACGGATGGGTTTTGGTGCATTTTCAAGGAAAGGCCCCCCGGCCTTGAAAAGTAGGCTTCCACCTAAAGTCGGCCTTTTTTTATGCCACTTTTTACTTGTTTTGCATTTCCAGTAATGTTTTTGGGTTTTTTTTTCCTTTAATTCCGCACCTCCCCCTTGTAAAACTCAGTTTGGAGTATTAAAAAACCAAAAAGCTTATTCTTTTTCTTTGTGTTTTATTTGAATACAGCTCCTAAACAACAAGGAAATTGATCGACTTTCTTTTGGGTTGTTTCGAAAAATTTGGGCTTTCCAAGTTTAATTTTTAGATCATTAACCTAAGCAAAACCCTAAATTTAAATTTTTTAGGGTTGATTTTCAAATTGGTGTCTGGGTTTTTTGTATTACTGCTTGGGGGTTCACATAATCAAAAGGGTTCTCAAGGCTGATTTCGAAATTTTCGTATCAATCCCCGCTCTTCTTTTCTTGTCAATTTGTGTTTCCCCCCCCTTTAAAAATCTCTAGCAATCCTCAATGATCCTTATAGCCTCTAAGGATTAAGGGGTTCAAGACCCCTGTATTTTTTTTCGGAATAAAGGAAAAACCCATTATATACCCTCTGGGTGACCTTTCTATAAAATGCTAAGGTCGTTCAATAATATGTGGCAAGCTTCTATGTACCAAATCACACAATACCTCACACGATATTTCCCTATAGAAAAAGAAACCAGTCCCCCTCTTGGTATTTTTAAACTCCCCACATTCACTAAACCAACTTTAAAAGGGGTTTTCTGTTATAGTTTTCAGGCTAAAAATTTATCAATAAAAACGTGGGGGCAACTTTGTAAAACTCCACATCGTAATCAAACTACATCCCTTGTTTTCACATGGATTAGAAGGAAGATATGCTTTGCTACCTTCATCACCCTCATTCTTTGGTTTGAGTATTTGGGAAACCCTGAAAAAAGAAATTCTCCCCCTACGGACCTTTTTTAAAACCCATCACAACAAATTTTCCCGTGGGGGGATGTCATCTCATCCCCCGAACTCAACTCTCCACATCACCACTCTCCAAAAAGGGTAACACCCTTTGTGTTTGGACACTGCGATGCAATATGCCCTATCCCCAGCACCTGAAACATTTAAAGTCACGTAATCTAGAAGTAGATTTGGTTCCGTGTTACCTTTGAATAAAAAGGGTGGTGCCTTTGCCTTCTCTTCCCCCTTAGCTTTTTTGGGGAGATTTATTATTCTTCCAATTCGACTTCCTGATGAACTAGAAGTTAAATTAACCCGGAGAACTTAAAGCTGGATTAACTTGAAGTCTCTTTGCCTTTAATTGCTTCTCAATTTTATCCCTTAGTAACAATTTGATCGAAAACCTTCGCAATCCCTTGAGAACCCTTTTTATTAGTGTGAAACCCCAATGCAGTAAAACGAAAACCCACGACACCCAAATTTGGAAAACAGTCCTTTAAAAAGATTTAAATTTTGGTTTTTACTTAGGTTAAAGATCAAAAATTAGACATGGAAAACCCCAATTTTTTGAAACAATCCACAAGAGAAACGATCAAACTTCCTTGTTGTTCCTAGGAATGTATTCAAAAGAACACAAAAACAAAGCAAAAAGCTTTTTGGGTTTTTTTAATATCTCCCAAAAATGGTTTGTATTTTACAATGAGGGGTCCGGAATATAAAGGAGAAAACCCCAAAACATACATGGAAATGCAAAACAATTAAAAGTGCGCAAAAAGAAGGCCCGGGCCATTTTGGGGGAGCCACTTTTTT
>JBBMOL010004345.1:0-10610 GCA_037954665.1 Laguncularia racemosa | reverse complement strand
ATAAATTTTTCATCCCCAAGGGGGCCCTGAAATCCCTATTCGGGTAAAGATTGCCTTAAAATTGTCTTCCCCCCTTTTCTCTATAGGGGCGATGATCTCTCTCCATCCTTTTACCTAGATTTCCTTCTCCCACTACCCTTTCTCTCTAAAGCTTCTATGGAGCTACCCGAGGTGGTGCCTAAGGGTTCACCACTGGTGGTTACGTAATGTCATCCTATCAATCTAGTTACCAAAGTAGCAACTGTGGTAGTAAGATCTTAGAGTTGTTCTTCCAAAGTCCTCCTACCTACAGTATTATGACCTTGACCTCCACTAACTTGGCTATTGGCCTCATTACCAATCCCCTCATTTCATGCTCTTGTTGGACATGATGTGAATTTGAAGAAGTAGTCCCACGATTTACATCACACTTAATCAACAACAGCAATCTATACGTTTTAGCAACTGCAACGATATAATAGCTCACTTCTCAAAGAGCTTCAAAGGCACAAGAAATAATTAGTACTCCAAATAAATTCAATAAATTGAAGTACACACACAATTACTTTCAAGTAGATAGAATTAAATTCAACAACAAGTGTTTAAGTAACTAGTTCAATTACTTCTACACTTTAATGATTTGTTTAAATTTTAAATTCCACTACTCAACCTCATTTTCTTGCCTAATTTCACACTACAAATAACCATAAAGTGCGCACCTCAAAAAATACAAAAATACACAAATCCAACCGCCACACTACTCTTTTTTGCTCATGGTGCTAGTCTAATTACGCCATCAACAATTGTCCACAATGTACACACCAAAAATGCACACAACTTTACTAAATTTTACAAACACATCTCTACACACATACACCTTTAAGTCATGGTGCTAATGTCCCTTCTATTCAACACACACAACACAACTTTAACAACTCAATATTTTCCTTTTTTACTCCACAACTTACACACATACAACCATGGTGCAACAACCTCCCCAATACAACACACACACAATACTTCAAAGTATACACTTCCTTACTACTACACAACTCCAATTCACACCGTAAACTACAAGCAATGGCAGCAACAAATTCAAATCAATACTTCACTAAATGCAACCTTCTCCACAAATGGTAAAAACAATTCAATTCAAATAACACTTATTCGATGCTACTCAATGAATGCTTCAAACTTAAAGAAGGTGTTTGAATTTCAAATATATGCTTATCCTTCTATACACTTTCAAATCTAGAAATGTAAATTTTTCTCCCCAATTCTAAAATCAACAAAGGTCACACTCTCTTTTACCACAAATTATTGTATTTCCAATTCCACAATCAAACACTAGGAAATACACTTCTTACTTTTTCCTTCCAAGTTCACATCAACAAAAAATGATAAGGATTCACAATTGCTCCATGTCTACAACAACAAGTAGCAATTTCAACTCCTTAAAAACACAATTAAACAATTCAAACTTCACATCAAACAAATTCAAATCAATGTGCTATTCAAAATTCCCTAACTTCCGAATTCAAATGCATCAACCCCTTCTCACAATCTCAAGCTCTGATACTAAATTATGATGGCCTAAAAAGGATTTTTAAGCACATGCAAAGAACAAATTAACAATCTCTAAAGGACAAGAACAAATCGATTAAAAATTTGGGGAGCAAAATGGTTGCTTTGAACCTTAAATGTAAAAGATGATTCGAATGCTATAGTTTAAGGGTAATAAATATCACAATGATGAAATCCTCAATTGATATCACTAAATATACTTGAACTCCCACGAGAATACCAATCACAACAAAAAGAACAATGATGGGAAATCCACTTCCCACAATTGATTTACGGTTCACAATACTAAAGCCCATTAAAATTAAGCGATAATAATTTGTTTACAAATGCAATCAAATATGCCCCAAGAAAACATCCAATCCAACCCTACATACAACTCGCATGATGAATGGAAACACAACAAAAAGGAATTGATATTACTTATAATTTCTTTTTGTTGCACTCGCCATAATTCCAATGTTAGGATTAAAATTGATAAGAGCAATTGAATTAAGGAATAACCCTAATTCTCTTATGTAAAAAGGTGAAGTGTATTTTGAAAAATTCTCCCCACAAAACCCTACTTAAGAAAGTATTTATACTTGCTTCCTTTAGGGTTAATAAGTCCACAAAATTACAACTATGCCACTTTTAGGGTAGCCGGTCCTAAAAGAACATTACAAACAAATGAAAGTGTCCCAAAAGAAAGATTACAACATAAATAATCCAAAGAACAACTACAAATAAAAAAAATAATATAAATCCTCAAAGAGCTAATACATCGAAGCGATATCAATCTCAGCGGGCCATTGGATGATAATCTAATGATGTCCCATGGCGATCAACTAATGTAAGTCATTTAGCATCCCATGGAGAAATATTATTGTACCTATAAGATTATTACTCAAACATTTATTAGATAAAAGAAATAAGGTGAAATATGAGTGATTTAGATCATCATCTAAATCAATAATTGAGAACATCTAGAGGAACCGGAAAAATTCCATAAAAAAGTTTCTAATTTTCTATGAAAATTTTAGTGGCCACCTAAATAATTAGACTCTAATGATAATTAGTTGAAATGATAAATCAAATCTTGAATAGAAAATTTGCATGTATAGTATTATTATATTGTTTTAAATGTATATAATTGCTAACTATAAACTTTTGAGACATAAAATGAAAATTGAACTCAAGGTGATTGGAATCTAGAGTTGGCATTTTGGTTTTTATTTCCAAACCTTGGCAACGGAGGGCGCTAAATCTATACTACATACAGTTCTAGAAAGATTGTAGCATTGTTGCATTCATATGCATGACCATGCATTCATATGTTTGTTAATCGACTTAGTTGGTAATTACTTGAGTGGTGTAATATGAGAAATATCTTACCAAGCTGAATGAAGCATACACTTCAATAGTTTTCCATTGCAAGTAACATCAAAGCCACAAATGTGCTAGGATCTAAGCGAGGAGAGTTTCAAACTTAGATATCAATGAGTAGGAGTAGGAGTAGAGTAGGATAGGATAATAACTGGTCTAAGCTTAGATTGAGTGGTGTAAAAATCTGAAACTTGTACATTTTTATATTTAAAAATTGTTTTTCCTTTAAACCTTTTTTGAACCTAAATTTCTTTGGAGTTGTAACTTCGTTTCCAGTAAAATTTGGAATTACCAGTCTCAAAAAGTAATTTTTCTATATTATTCAAGGGGAAAAGAATCAACTCCATCAACTTAAGAAAGATCTATCTAAAAAAGAAGACAATTCCCTAAAAGCCCAAGAAAAAAGGGGGAAAGAATCAACTGTCAGTGTTGTCATCATGGGGAAGCTACACAATGCCTTTTAAACCCAAAAAGAAGTTCCAAATAGGGCAAAGCTCAGACCTTCTTTTAAGTAGAGTTAGCCAAATCGAAATGCCCAAAAAGTTTAATTCACTAGGATACCTATCCTATTGTCAAAAGTTTTGAATTGCCTTAAGGGGGAAAAGGGGGGGGCCAATTTTTTTAAGTCCCCATCCCAAAAGGGTAGGCCAAAGGGGGGGGACAGAAGTCTTAGATCAAATATCAAAAATTTGGGGTAGGAAGGGCACTCAACTAATCATTGTTGGAGGCTAAGAAATAAAATTCAAAACTTAATTGTGCAAAAGTTATTCAACTAGCCTTCATCAAAGTAGTACCCCAAAAAGTTAAAACAACTCACTTTCAAATTACAAGCCTTTCATTAACCTGCTAAATAATGAAGCAAAACTAGAATTTTTAGACATAAAATCTGTACCTATAACCCCTGGAGGAATTATCCACCATTTAGAAAAAAAGGAAGGGGGGGCACCTTCAATAAGTTGTTTATAGGATCAAACCTACACTAAAGATGAAAATCTAAAAGTTAGTATAAGGCAAGGTATTTAGGTAGAAAAAAATCCAAGGGCCCAAAAAGAAAAAAGAAGAAAAATGTAACTAAAACCTTAAAAGGGGAAAACCCTAATGGGAGACTCAATAGTTGAACTATTTTGGTTAACCAAATTTAAAAAATTTTTAGTACTTTGTTGAGAATTTCCCTTTTCCCCCACAAAAGCCATGTTGTAGATTTTGACAACATTGAGATGGTTGAAAAGGAAGAACCTATAATTAGGGCAATGGAGAACTTAGATAAGGATTAAGTTGGAACATTTGGATTAGTTATACACTAACCCTATAAGAGGTATAAGAGATGAGATAGAAGTTGAGACATAGGAAGGGAGGCGAATGGCAAAACTCCCCATCAAGATCACTTACGTTAGAGAAACCTTTTCGACAATAATACACATTCAAGCAATGCAATTGAAGACTTGGTTGATCAATTTCAGAAATGCTCTATCAATAAGGAGGAAAAAAGAAGAAGGTAGACTCTTATAAGCATAAATAATTGGTTTTCATAGCATGTAGTAGCCATAAGTATTTTAATGCGACACAAACGATTATATAATCAATGATTCCAATTCCTAGGTAACAAACAACAATAATCGAATCCAACAATCGAATTAACGAACAAAAACACAAAATAAAACCCTAAACACTTACCAGATATGATGCACCAGCAAGAGAGCAGTCCTAGTACGGAGTTGTTGATATGATGCATAACAATCCAATATTGTCACTCACTACAATCCAATGGATTAATAAGAGTAAAAATGATGAACAAACTTCACAATGTAATTTCTCAAATGTTCTAAAAGGCCCCAAATCCTTACATTACAACATATATATAGCAAAAGGAAACAAAATGTGAAAAGTCACAAAACGAAGGCCACTAGCCTAGATAGCTGACTTCGATGCCAAAGCCGCTGGCTTTTGAATGAAAGCCACCGACTTTGAAATCACAAAGGCCACTAGCCTAGATAGCTGACTTCGATGCCAAAGCCGCTGGCTTTAGTGGCCAGCCTATCCTCTACATTGTCAGTCTTGAATGGCTAATTTAAAGGAAAGTTGCCAGCCTTATGTTCGACCTAAAGGTGTCTACCTCCGGCTCTTGTGATTTGAATCCTGTGTCAAACAATGTTGTAATGGTCGTGATTTGGCTCCCATCATCTCCTCAGACTTATGAAAGATTTGTCCTCAAATCTAATGGTTCTTCTATTTTGAATGAAAATGCTCGAAAGTCACATGGGGTTTAAAACCTTGGTCTACTTGTGTTTCTTGTCTTGACATCATGGTTGCCCTGAAAAAATTTTGAATTTCTTGTGACCGTTCCACTCTGTTTAGTTCGTCTTCCAGTGCCTTTTAACCCACTAATAAAGACTTTCTTTTAGCGGCTTTATTGGTCTATTCCTAGGTTTTGTGGACCTCATTGGTGACATAGGACTTGAAACAACCCCTTTACCATCCTTTGAAACACATAGGCATTTCTAAACCCATCATGCAACACTCTCATGTTAAATAACCAAGGCCTACCTAGTAATATATGTGATGTGCACATAGGGAGAACATCATAATCAACTACATCCTAGTACTTTTTCCCTATGCTGATTGGAACCTTAGCCCTCTGAGTGACATGTAAATTGTCTCGTGCACTTAACTAATGTAATTTATAGGACCTATGATGAGGTGTAGTGATTAGTTGCAGTTTATTAACTAATGTAGCAGCTATAAAATTGGTGCAACTACCACTATCAATAAGAAAGGTACAAAGATTACCTTGGACCCTACAAGGAATATGGAATAGGTTTTCCCTCTCCATGTCCTCAATATTTGGAGATGTAGTCATTACCTTGCACAATATGTTAATAGCCAGATATTGATCATTGCCTTTGTCCTCATGTACCTCAGCATCTAGATCCTTATAATATTCCTTTAGCATTGTTGATAAATTTGTTGGCTCAAGCACCTCTTTCTTGTCATCTTTACTTTCCACCTCCATATTAGCCATCACCCTTTTGTTGGGACATTGAGCAACTATGTGTCCAAAGCTTATGAAATTTGAAGCATTGGGTTTGGCGAATCTTCCCACTTGATGACCCTAACACTATTTGTCTAATATTAGTCTTAGTAACCGCTTTGCCTTTTCTAAAACTTTCCCTCTCCCAATCAGTAATAGTTGCATTTGATTCCACAGCCTTATCAATTTTCCCTTTTCTAACCGTTGACTATCTAACCCCTATAGCCGAGCAGTAGATCTATACCTGTTACTCGATGCTCTATATGGATTAGAGTGGCTTTGTCTCTTAACTTTTAAAGCCAACTAGATGGCCTCATCAATTTTGTCATACCGCTGCAGCTCCACTACACAAGGCAATCTCATATTTCAACCCTATCACAAATCGTGCCATAATTTGCTGAGGACGTTCAATGGTTCCACTACGAATCATGAGTGCCTCAAATTCTTAGACATATTCATCTACGGTTTTACATCCTTGTCTCAGTGTTTGTAGACACATGAAAAGCTCATGTCTATAATTTTATGGAATAAATCTCTTCCTCAACACCCTTTTCATATCTTGCCAAGTACGAATCTCTGCACACCATCTCTCCTTTTGTTGGTCAAAAGGGTTCTTCCACCACAAGGCGGCATAACCTATAAACTTAACTACTGCCAGACAAACTCGATATGGTCATTAATCTCTTAGCACTAAAAGAGTCTTTTACCTTATCTTCCCAGTTAAGGGTAATCATTTGCAAACCCCTTCCGCAAATGAAGGCATCTGAAATTTTACATACTCCAAACCCTTAGGTGGTCTGAACTCACGGTTAAGATTAGCCTATCCTCAAAGTTGTCATCCCTCTCCTCTTTGTAAGCTTGATACTCTTCCAATTGGTTTGCCCCTTTTCCTCCTTATACTCCTTCTCTACCCCACAACATTAAAGGCTACCCTAGGTGGGGGTGCTTGTGGATTTACCATTGGCTATTAGGGAAAGGTCATCTGATAAAACCTTTGTGGTTAGGTTAGCAACTATAGTGGTTAGATCTTGCAATTGTTTCTTCTAAAGTTCTTCTTCCACATATAATATGACGACTTTAAAACTACACTCCAACCTAACTGTTGACCTCATTCCTGATTCCTCCATTGACACTATCAGTCCACATGCTCAATAGAATTGCAACTCAACATAAAATTTTCACAAATCACAATCACTACAATAATCCCCAATGACACAATCCCAATTACAACCTCAGCCCCAAGAACCCAACACAACAATAATACAACCAGGATACACAATAACAACAACAGCAACTAACCCTATTCTATTAATCAATCCAACAATAAAACCCAAAAAACCTATGAAAAACAATTGGATATGAATTCCATAAATAAACCCTAATTTCAATTGGATATAAATTTTCCATAAATAAACCCAATTAAATTGCACAGTAACAACACAACCTAAAATTTGACAATCCACGTAAAAACCTCAATTCGATAATAATCTACCACAACACTATCTCACAATCTCAGAACCCTAATTTGTTAAAGGAAGTCTAATATCACAATCCTTTATCTCAATCTAAGCTCTAATACCAAAGATGATGTAACACAAACATTATAAATCAAATGATTCCAATTCCTAGGTGATAAACAACGATAATCAAATTTAACAATCGAATTAACGGATAAGAACACAAAATAAACCCTAAACCCTTACTGGATTATGGCACCAGAAAGAGAGTAGTCCTCGTACGGAGTTTTTGAAATAACGCACAACAATCTAATACCATCACTCACCATAATCCAAATGGATTGATAAAAGTAAAAATAAAGGACAAATTTCACAATGAAAATTTCTCAAATTTTCCCAAAAGTCCCCCAAATCCTTCATTGCAACATATATATAGCAAAAGGAAACAAAATGCAAAAAGTCAGAAAATCAACCAGTTTGCTAACATAAGCCCTCGACTTTGGAATCATGAAGGCTACTAGCTTTAAATAGTACAATGCTAGCCTAAATGGCTAGCTTAAGGTGCTAAGTTCGACTTTGGTGGTGGCCTATCTCCATTTCCCCCCCGACCTTAAATGGTTGGTTTTAAAGGGAAGCCACGACCTTTATGGCTGGCCTAAAGGTGTCCTGATGAGAATTTTCTGGCACCGCCTATACCTACAAAACTAGATTTAGCTGATGAAACCAAATCGCTTATAATTTTACTTCATATCTTTTTAGCTAAAAAAATTTGAGAAATAATCTTACAAGTACAATAAAAATTCTCCATGGGAAAGCCAAAAATTTTCCTACACTAATTGATGGGCCACGGGACATCTTTAGATTTACAATCAAAGACCCCGCTGCGATTGTTTTTCCCTTTTCGAAGCATTGACTCATGAAATTTATGATATTTTGTACTTTGCAATTGTCTATGGAATATTTTATGTTGTATTTTCTTTTGGGACACTTTCATTTGGATTGTAATTTCCATTTGGGACCGGCTTTCCTTAAAAGTGGAAAAGTTGTAATTTTGTAGGGCTTTCTAACCCTAAAGAGAGCAAGTATAAATACTTGCTTAAGTAGGGTTTTGAGGACTTTTGATGAAATTTCATAAACACTTCACGTGTGAGGGTTAGTCCTTCCTAAATCCAAAATTGCTCTTATCAATTTCAATCCCAAGAATTAGAAATGTGGCGAGTGCAACAAAGGGAAATTGTGTAATATCAGTTCCTTTTTTGTTGTGTTTCCTTTTCATCACTAGTGAGTCTTATCTAGGGGTTGAATTAGATTTTTCCCTTGGTCAAATTTTAATTTCATTTGTAATAAACTATTATGTTATAAGATTGATTGGTTTTAGCATTTGTTATCACCATCAATTTTTTATTCATTTTGTGGCGTGAATTGGGGCATTATTGGATAGGGAGAATCACAGGGAAATTTGGGTCTTGTTATCTTGGTGTATTTCATGTGGGTTTCACTTGTGATTATTTTTATTTGGGGAAGATTATCATTGTTGGATTGTTAATTGCAATTTTGAACCTCGGATTTCATTAAATCTCCATTAGGGTTTCATGCAAAATTTATGATCTTTTTGAAACGGTTTATATTTGTGAGTTGAGGTTGTTTCTTTGATTCATTTGCATGTGCTAGGCTTGGTTTTGAGATCATCATCTTTTGGTATCAGAGCTTGAGGTTTGTGAAAGGATTGCTTGTTAATTTGAATTCAAAAATTAAGGGTTTGTTAAGTAAAAACATTGATCCAATTTGTTGGCATGAAGATTGATCTTTCCAATTGTGTTGTCTTGTTGTTTTTGTTGTTGTAGACGTGAAGTACTTGTAATTTTCCCTTTATCCCTTGGCAAACCATGATTGTTTAAAGGAGTAAATCATTGTGATATTTGAGGAAAGTGGAATTTCGGAAATTGATTTTTGTTACCTTTCATCTTGCCGTGAGTTTATTGTTGAGGAAGAAGGGGAATTCTTAAATTTTGAAGTGAATTTCGGAGATTGAGCTTTTATCTTCATCCTTGCCGTAAGTTACTTGTTTGAGGAAAAAGGGGGAAGTTCTTGAATTGGATTCCATAATTTGGGGTTCAAATAGTTGAAGCATTTTTAAATTAGTGTATGTTGTTTCCTTATCATTGGGGTTTTGGAAGGGTCATTCTTTTTTGGCAGAATTGTTCAACTTGCATAGAGAATTAGGAAAATATTTTGAATTCAAATCAATAATTAGTTATGAGTTATTGTGTATTAATCTGAAGGAATAAAAATTTGATAAGGGCCTATCATTAGGGCAAGAAAATAAAGGATTTTTAAATCTTGGCGATGAAAGGACCCATTTTGAGCAAATCGACCTCGAAATTATTTATAAATTAACCTCTTTTCTATTATTCTTGTATTGTGTTTTCCAATAGGCACACTTATCATTTTTATAGGGTGATGGACAAATTCACTCAGACTCAGCTTGTGGGGTTATCCATGGACTAACTTGAACCGCGATGAGCTGGGCCGATGAATCCTATAGAAGACCGGCATCTTGAAGACCAATTTCTTTTATTTTTTTTCATTTGCATGGACTATTTATGTTGTAATCATTTTGGGAAAACTTTTATTTCCTTGTAATTTTCATTTAGGACTAGCCACCTTAAAAGTGGCAAACTTGTAATTTGACCACTTTCTAAAACCCTTTGGTGTAGCAAGTATAAATACTTGCTTAGAAGAGGGATTGAGGAGGCCAATTTTTACATATTTGAGAGACACTTTTATGTGTGAATTAGTGTTCTTTCCTTAGTTCAAAACTCTTATCAATTTCAACCCAAGAATTGGAATTGTGGCGGTACGAGAAAGGGGAAATTTTGGGGTCATATCTAGGGTAGATTTGGATCTTTCTTGGATATATTTAGTTTGCTTTTCAAGAATAATCATCTTTTTTAAAATTGATTTTTCATTGAGAATTTAATTGCTCTTAGTGATTGGCGTGAATTAACAAGGTTGGAAGGGTTGAGTTCACGGTTTTGGGTTTGTCTTTTTAACCCATTTCATGTAATTATCTTGTTCTTATTGTTGATTAGTAAATTGCTCATTAGTGGAAGTTTATTAAATCTATTGAAAATTGGATTGCACAAAATTCCATTAGGTTACGCCAATTTCCTATCACTTGGACCGTTAGATTGAGACTT
>JBBMOL010004344.1:0-10619 GCA_037954665.1 Laguncularia racemosa | reverse complement strand
ACAAACCCAAAAAATTTTGATTTAAGTTTTTTTGGCCTTAATGAAATGAATCTTGATCTGGAGTCTTGCATGTAAAAGGCTATTAGCGTCAGTTGGATGGAAAGGCCCAGGGAAGCCGCCCCCAGGGCACACCTTGTCTTAACCCTTTTGGGAACTAAACAAACCCTAGAAATGCCCCCCTGATTGAGAGCTAAGTTTTTCAAATTCTGGGATTCATTTTAGGGGGGCTTGACTTTCAAGCCTTTCCCAAAATCTTTTACCCCATGAAGGGCTTAGATTTTTAATGTGTATTTTAGTCTAAAAAATACTTTTAAAAAATTATATTGATTTTACAAATTCTTCCAAAAGAGCTTGAGGTCACTAACCCTTTGACCTCATGTAGTTTTTTTTCCCTAACGTTTGGGTAAGGAGGCATTAAATTATTTTTACGGTTCTAGTAAACATTTTTTTTATTGCACTTAGGGGTTGCCTGAGGGCATGTTGTAAATTTAAATTTATTGTTGCTATTTTTTGTCGGTTATTAACCCCTACAACTTCCCTTATTGCAGGCCCCCATCTAAATAGAGCCTAGCAATAGATGCTAGAGGTTAGACGGGATGTAAGGGAACTGGAGGTGATGGGGATCTACCCAATAGCCCCGTAGTGGGGGAAACTTTTTTCATTTGACCCAAAGAAATCCATTATTTTCATTTTTTTTTAAATAATGTTTGGTTTTGACTATGCAGGTAATTGATTTTTTTTTATGGGATGGCCAAAAAATATGCACAAAGATAAATTTTTGGGGACTTTTTTTGGAGTCACCCCCAATGGCCACAATTTATAAATTTGACTTAAAAAACCCAACCATTGAAGACCATCTTTGTCTTATATTTTTTCATTTTTGAATTGGCCCTTTTACTCATTTTTAAAGACTTTGATTTACTTGTAATTTGTTTTTTTTAAACCCGGCCCACCAAATTGGTTTTTTGAAATTTTCATGTGGTTTTTACCCTAATAGGGCAAGAAAAATACTTGCTAACAAAGGTTTAGAAGGGATTTTTTTGACTTTTTGTAAAAACCCAAAAACTTTGCCATGAGGGGCCCTTTGCATGCAAATCACATCTCTTACAATTTCATGTGTAAATTTTGGGAGATTGGGGTTTTGAATTTGTAAGTAATATCAATTTTTTAAATTGATTTCCATTATTCTAGTGTGCCATATCTTGGGGTGATTGGTTTTTTTTTTAAAATTTTTTCATTACATGCAATTTTGGGTTTCTTTCTAGCTAAAGGATTTTCCTTTCTTTTGGAATTGGATACTTGGTTTCCCTATCTTTGATTTATATTATAAATTTCCCCTTTAACACGTCATCTTTTTGGTGATTAGACGTTGTTTTAATATTAGGGTTCACGTGGGATGTGGAAATTCACGTATTGAGCAATTAAATTTTGGATTCTTGTAATGAGTTGGCAATCAGAAAACTAAATGGAGAATTTAATTTTCATATTGGTTTTCAAGCACTTATTTTTAAATTTCACTAAATGGCTAAAATTTAATTGTTTAGGATTATTAGTCCATAAACTTATTTTTATCTAATTTTGACTTTATAAAATGTTGTTTCGTTAGTTATTAAAATGTCCTGTATTTTTCAAAAAAATTAAACCCTGATTTGGGGAAATTTTTGGATGTAATGATGTTTCTCAAAATCATTTTGAAACACATTCAATTGACTCAAATAAAACAAGTCTCAAGTCTCATACAAAGCCGGTCCACTAAGTAAACAATTCACGTGAATACCTTGTAGATTTTGATGGAAAATGTTGATCAAATGATTTAATTAGAATCTCTATTTGTAACATTCACCAAGTAACCATAATAAGGATTGAAAATCACGTGGAAATCAGATCAAAGAAAGCAATAAAACCATGAAATCCACTTTCCCTTTCAATCACAAATTCACGCCAATGCACTAAAAATGATATATGTAATTTAATGTGCTCAAGGAAACAGTCAATCTTACAAGATTGTTATCCATGAAATATAACCACAAATATGTCCAAGAAAGATCCAAATCTACCCTAGATATGACTCACTAGAGAAGAATGAACATACAACTAAGAGGGAAATCGATATGACTCACAATTTCCCTTCGTTGCACTCGCCACAATTCCAATTCTTAGGTTAAAATTGATAAGAGTTTTGAACTAAGGAAAAAACCCTAATTCACACGTGAAATGTGTTTCTCAGTTCTGCAAAATATGGCCGCCTCAAACCCTCTCTTAAGTAAGTATTTATACTTGTTACTCCTAGGTTAGAAAGTGGTCAAAATTACAAGTTTGCCACTTTTAAGGTGGCTAGTCCTAAATGAAAATTACAAGGAAATAAAAGTGTCCCAAAACCAAATACAATCAAAATAGTTCATAAAAGAAGAAATATATAAAAGAAATGGTCTTCAAGATGCCGGTCTTTTATAGGATCCATTGGCCCAACTCATTGCCGGTTCAGGTTGGTCCATGGATAACCCACAAGCTGAGTCTGAGGGAGTTTGACCATTGCCCTATAAATATGATAAGTGTGCCTGCTGGAAAACAAAATACAAGAATAATAGAAATGAAGTTAATATATAAATAACTCCAGGATCGATCTGCTTGAAATGGGCCCTCATCGCCAAGATTTAAAATCCTTTAATTTTTGCCCTAATGATAAAGGGCTTGTCGTATTTTTATTCCTATCAGTAAGTACACCTTATATGTTTTCAAGGTAAGCTCTTAGATAATAGAGGGGTTATCCCTAAGTTTTCATGTGGCATACGATGGAAACTATATGTCTTAAAGGCCTACGGGGCGTAATAGTTTTGAAGTGGTATTAGAGCATGAATGAAATTAAAATTAAATCTTAGAAACCTTAAGAAAACTAACCTAAAGAAAGGTAAAGTGTAGGTAGAACTGGATAAGTAAATATTTTAAATGTTTTAGAACTTAATTAACACATATATTTTAAAGATACTACCTTCACATAATAGACTAGCCTAGTTGAGGCCTTGGACCAGTGGGTAACCTTTCAACATCGGAGGGAGAGACCCTAGTTGACTACAAATGCAGGTTAAGAGTCCTATGTGAGGATTTGGCACTATTAGGCAAACTTTGTTCTCTACTACCTACTTAGATGTGTTGAAGGATTGAATCGGGACAGTTTTAGACTTCGATTTATGGGTAAATGAAGCAATCAGAGGGGGGTGTCTACTTGGAGATAGAGATGACCCATGTTTTAGAGAGTAAAGCCAAAAAGTTAAGCTTAGGTAGACCCAGTAATGGGATAGCCTTTATAGTGGTAGACTACAATACCATATAGTGGGTTATTGGACTTGGGCTCATTAACTTTTGATGCTAGTTGATCCTCATCATTCCCTCCTTCCTCGAAAAGATTCGTCTTTGAATCAACTGCATCATAAAAAGTAAGATCAGAAACATTGAAAGTTACGCTTACATTACCATAGTGACTTGGTAAGTCAATCTTGTAAGCATTATCATGGATGCGCTCCACCACTTGAAAAGGTCCATCTCCTCTAGGATGCAATTTAGACTTCCACTGCTCGACAAATCTCTCCTTTCTTAAATGTACCCACCCCTAGTCTCCTAGATGAAGCACAGTCTTTACCATCCCTTATTACCCCAACGAGCATGTGCTTGTTTTTTTCTCAATGTTGGTCCGAATTGAGATGAAATTTCCCTTTAACAAATTCTACCTTTTCTTTCCATCAAGGTGAACAAATTTTGAATAGGTAAAGGAAAAAATACCCAAATTGGAGTCAAGGGTTTAAAGCCTTATACAACCCAAAGGGGAATACGATGTAGTGGAATGACCGTTACGAATTTAGTATGCCTGATAAAAATGTTTGGGAAATTTTTAAACGAATCCTTTCAAAAAAAATCAAATCTCAATAACAATCAAATGTTACAATTTTTAGGGTTTTTCTTTTTTGGATAACGAATAAAATCAAAGGATATGATAAAAATCCCAATCTATAGTGCCAAATTGATAAAATTAAATAATTTGTAATCAAATCATAGAACGATAAGACCACGTTCTATAAATCAATCACTATGGTTAAAGAATTCCAAGAATTCAATAACAAAGCTCGCCAAAAAATTCTATATAAACCAAGAATTTGATAAGAAAACAAGAATAAAGTGAAATAAAATTCTTAAGATACAAATCGGTTTCTGGGGATTCCCTAATTGATACGAAACCACGCCAACTGTGACGAAACCCAATACCAATACGTTCGGATTTCGCTCCCTAAGAGCCAAACACATTTAAGTGGAAACCAAGCCCATTGTCTTAAGCGAGACAAAAACCTTGGTTTTAATATAAAAAGATTCCCAATCGGGATAAAAGACCGATTAATAATCGGGATAACGCCAGGGGAATAAAAAAAATCCGATAAGTTCTAGTTTATTCTTTAAAAAACCCAAGAGAGGAATTCCTCAAAAGTGTTTTTTTTCAAACTTTAATTTGTATTTCTTATTCTAATTTCTAAAAACCCGAGCTTTATATTAGGGTTTACAATTCGAACAATAAAGCCCCCCAAAAAGAAACACTTCAAAAGTTGCGTAAAAATAACAAAACAAGATAGAAGGCCGGGGGAGGTGGGAAATGAAGGCGGGAG
Source organism: Laguncularia racemosa (assembly GCA_037954665.1). Classification (NCBI taxonomy): domain Eukaryota; kingdom Viridiplantae; phylum Streptophyta; class Magnoliopsida; order Myrtales; family Combretaceae; genus Laguncularia; species Laguncularia racemosa. Next base: position 5,970 of record JBBMOL010004344.1, on the reverse strand, counting down.
CGTGGGAAGAAGGGCCAGCGGCCAGGGGTTGGCGGGAGAAGTAAGGGAAAGGCGTTGGTGATGTCCGATCTGTACTTTTTTGGGGTGTATCTTTAGTGGAAATTCTTGACAACATCACGACCGTGACTTCTAGTCGTGTATCTTTCTGTAGAAATTTTTGACACCATATACGGTGTGCCTTTGAACCAGTATACGACCGTGTATGATTCTGTGTAACCCCCCGACCCTATACGACCGTGCTTTGTAAAGAAAACGCCCTCTTCACCCCTTATTGGAGAAATTGTACAAGAGCAAGGATTCCATGGTTGTTCCAAAACCTTTCCAACTTCATGATTCTCCAATCCTTTCCGGCTTCGTGGACATCCTTTATCAACCCATTAAGTGCTTCCTTAAATCGTTTCGCCGATTTCTTGTGATTGGTCCCGGTGGCACTTTTAAGAGGATCACATTCCATTTTTCTACTTGCCCCCTCATGGTTCTCATCATTCCCCTCCTCTTTAAAAGGATTTGTCCCCAAAAAACGTCCCACATCAAAAAGACTCGATCATAACTTAAATGTGGACTTACTTGATACTCACCCGGTAAAACTATCTTGTATGCACTACATTGATGCACTCAAGAATTTGAAAGGTCCATCACCCCTAGGAAGAGTTTAGATCAACCTACTTAGGAAACCCCTCTCTGGCTGTGAACCCAAACCCGTCCCCCAGGAAAACGCTTGTCAACGACCCCTTGTTTTCTTGTTTCACATACTCCCTGTTCTTCGCTCAATTTTCCTTGCCTTCTCAGGATTTGTTTAAAAAAATTTCTCGACCATGTTAGCCCTGGGTAATCCTAACAAAAATCCTGGAAATATTCCCGAAGGCTCATGAGGAATGGCACTAGACCCATATAACGCATTTTAATATGTCATTAATATGAGGAATGGCACTAGACCCAACGCCCCCGGCCTTTGTTCTGTTTTTTTTTATTTTTACGAAAACTTATTAAAAGTGATGTCGTTTTGGGCTTTATTGTTACGAATTGAAAACCCAAAAGTATAAAGCCCTGGGTTTAGAAGATAGAACTATACATATTGAAATTTTGAAAAATTTTGAGAGAATTTCTCTTGGTTCTTTAAAAAAAATAATTAGAATTATTCGGATTTTTTTTCCGTGGGTTCTTTTCCCGTTTTTTTAATCGGTTTTCATCCCGTTGTGGCATCTTCTTATTATCCCAAAGGTTCTTGTCTCGCTTATAGAAACAGGTCGTGGTTTATTAAGGGGTTTGGCTCTTAGGAACGAATTGGAAACGTTTTGATATTGGGTTTCGTCATACGTTGGCATAGTTCGTATCAGTTAGGAATCCGATAAAACCCGATCTCGTTCAGTTTGGTATCAGAGCTTAGGTTTGTTAAAACAGTTCGGTTTGGGGAAAGGTAACTCAAAACCCTAACCCCAAATCGTTATATCAATTGTTAGTATTCAATTTTATAGTGTTAATTGTTATTGAAAGTTTTGTATATACTAGTCAATTTGTTACAAAAAAAAAAATTCAAAAAGAAAAAAAAAAGAGGAAATTTACGAACCCTAGAGTTGCTTTGAATTATAGGAAGGGAATTGGTGTAGTTTGGGTTAGTTCTAAGAGAATTGGAAGAGGGAATTGGGAGTTGATATCATCTTTGTTGTGAGAATACACGGTGATTTAATCATTTTGAGCGAAAACACGTAAGGGAGTGTATCGGAGGTTTAATCATAATTAATTGTGTTAGTACTAATTTTTTTCTACAAGAACTATGTCGAAAAACATTCTCCTGAAGGTGAGAGGGGAAGGGTTTTTTGATGCTAGGTTAGTGTTTGAGGCTTGAGGGGTGAGATGAAAGGTGTTTCGGAGGGAATGGAACAAATTCAGAGAGGTAAAGCAAAGCTAGAGCAATTACAAAGTCTTCCAAGGGGTAAGAGGGAGAGTTGTTTAGGAGAGTACAAAGGGGGTTTGGAGATGAAATGTCGGGGGTGATGACTTTGATGAGCCTTCTGTCAGGAGTTATAGGGATATAGTGGTCGAATGAGGAACTAGGGTTTGGGAAAGAAGAGGAGTAACAATGAGAGGATAATAAATTTAGTAGCATAAAGATGAAGATTCCCCCTTTAAGGGAAGAATGATCCCCGGGGGTACTTAGGTGGGAAAGAATAAAAATTTTTTATTCTACTATATAAAAGAAATAAAATTCCCTTTATTTTTAGGGAGGTTAGTGGCAGTAGTGAAGCGAGCTTTGAATGTGCAGGTGAAGGAAGATGAGGAGGTGCAAAGAGAGAATATATTTCATACTAGATGTTATCTAGGAGATCATATTTGCAGTTTGATCATTGATGGAGGAAGTTGCACCAATGTGATGATTAATTTTATTGTTGAGAGGTTGGGACTCAAGACTACTAAATACCCTAGTCTATATAAATTGCAGTGGTTGAATGATAGTGGTGAGACTAAGGTGAGTAAGCAAGCCTTGATTGGTTTTCGCATTGGTAGGTATGAGGATGAGGTGTTATGTGATGTAGTGCCAATGAAAGCGTGTCATGTGTTGTTGGGGAGACCATGGTAATTTGATAGGAAGGTTGTTCATGATGGCTTTTCTAACAAGTATACGCATGTTCACCAAGGAAAAAGCTTATCTTAGACCTTTAACACCTAAGCAGGTGTATGAGGATTAGTTGCAGCTACAACAGTCTTTTGCAAAACATATGGTGAGTGAAAAACAGGAGGGAGAGTGAGAGAGCAAAAGACAATGAGAAAGAAAAGGAATACAAAAGTCAATATCAAAAGGAAAAAGAGAGGAAGGCTGGAAAGAGTGTGAGAGGACCAAGTTGAAGGGAAATCAACTTTGGTGGTGAGTGAAAGGAGAGTGCAGCCTTGCAAAAGGAGAGTTGTGTGGCAAGAGGAGTGTAGTAAGTAGAGCGATAGTGATGAGACAACCTATGTTGTTGCTGGTTTTCAAGGAAACATGTCTTAATACTAACGGACTATCTGACTCTTTGCCTAGTGTGGTTGTGTCTATTGTGCAGGACTTGAAGATGTCTTCCCTGAGGAGATTCCAAAGGGATTACCACCTATTCGTGGTATTGAGCACCAGATTGACCTTGTACCCGGAGCATCGATTCCAAACAAGCCAGCTTATAGGAGCAATCCAGAGGAGACTAAGGAACTCCAAAGGCAAGTCGATGAATTAATGGAGAAGGGGTACGTGAGAGAAAGCATGAGTCCATGTGTAGTGCTTGTGATTTTGGTGCTTAAGAAGGATGGGTCATGGAGAATGTGTGTTGACTGTCGTGCCATCAACAACATCACGGTAAAGTATCGTCATCCCATTCCTCGCTTAGATGACATGTTAGATAAGTTACATGGGTCTAGTGTCTTTTCCAAAATTGATCTGAAAAGTGGATACCAACAAATTAGAATGAATGAAGATGATGCTTGCAATATTGCTAATTTGTTCTTTAGGGAAGTTGTGAGATTACATGGTATGCCTAGAGCAATCGTATCGAATAGAGATGCTAAGTTCTTGAGCTACTTCTGGAAGACCTTGTGGGCTAAGTTAGGAACTAAGTTATTGTTTTCTACTACTTGTTATCCACAGACTGATGGTCAAACTGAGGTAGTGAATCGAACTTTATCTACTTTGTTGAGGGCTGTAATTAAAAAGAATATTAAAAGTTGGGAGGATTGTTTGCCACATGTTGAATTTGCCTATAACCGTACAGTGCATTTTGCTACTAAATTTACTCCTTTTGAAATTGTGTATGGTTTTAATCCACTAACTCCTTTGGATTTATCACCTTTGCCTATTTCTAAGTATGTTAATCTAGATGGCCAGAAGAAAGCAGAATTTGTTAAACAGATCCATGAGAAGGCAAGGCTAAACATTGAGCGAAGAATAGAGCAGTATGTGAAACAAGCCAACAAGGTCGTCGACAAGCTGTCTTTGAACCTGGAGACTGGGTTTGGATTCACATGCGTAAAGAGCAGTTTCCTGTGCAACGTTGATCTAAATTACTTCCTAGAGGCAATGGACCATTTCAAATTCTTGAGCGCATCAATGATAATGCATACAAGGTAGATTTACCAGGTGAGTATCAAGTAAGTGCCACATTTAATGTTACTGATCTGAGTCCTTTTGATGTAGGTGATGATTTGAGTACAAATCCTTTTCAAGAGGAGGGGAATGATGAGATCCATAATGAGAGCCAAGCCAGAAGAAGGAATGTGGATCCTCTTAAAATGCCACCGGGACCGATCACAAGAAATCGAGCGAAACGATTCAAAGAAGCACTTAACGAGTTGATAAAGGATGTCCATGAAGCCGAAAAGGATTGGAACAACCATGGGAAAGCCCTTGCTCTTGTACAAATCATACCGGATATGGGGTGAAGAGGGCGTGTCTTTATAAGGCACAGCCGTGTATGTAGTCAAGAAAATCCACAGAAAGATACACGTCTAGAAGTACACGACCGTGTATGTCTCCAACACCGGCTTAAGGCTGCCGGTCTTCATTCCAAGCCGTCGGCCTTCATGTCTACACTGCCGGCCTTCATGTTCTGTTTTTGTTATTTTTACGCAACTTATTGAAGTAATGTCGTTTTGGGCTTTATTGTTACGAATTGTAAACCCTAGTATAAAGCTCCTAGGGTTTAGAAGATAGAACATATACAATATTGAAAGTTTGGAAACACTTTTGAGAGAATTACTCTCTTGGTTCTTTAAAGAACTAATCTAGAACTTATCGGATTTTTATTCCGTGGCGTTCATCCCGACTTATCAATCGGTCTTTCATCCCGATTATGGTGTCTTCATATTATACCAAGGTTCTTGTCTCGCTTATAGACAACAGGTCACGGTTTCCACTTAAGGGTGTTTGGCATCTTAGGTAACGAATTCCGAACGTATTGTTATTGGGGTTTCGTCACACGTTGGTGTGGGTTCGTATCAGTTAGGAATCCGATCAAACCGATCTCGTATCAGCTCCTGACCTCACTTACATTCCTTGGTGTTAGCCACTCCCGGATCGCCCTCACCTTTTCTTCATCCACAGCAATCCCCTCTAATACCTACAAAAAATCCAAGAAAAACCAATAGTTTCCATACAAAAGGTGCACTTCTTTAAATTAACATATAACTAGTTTTCCCTTAAAACATTAAACACACACTACAAATGCTGAAAATGATCATCTAACGTCCTGCTATAAATCAGAATGTCATCAAAGTATACAATGATAAATTTCCTAATAAAATTACACAAAACATGATTCATTAACCTCATAAAAGTGCTAAGTGCGTTTGTTAATCCAAAGGGCATTACCATCCACTTATATAACCCATGTTTAGTTTTAAAAGTCGTTTTCCATCCATCCCACTCATTCATGTGAATTTGATAATAGCAATCCTTTAAATAAATTTTAGAAAACAAACAAGCACCATGCAATTCATCAAGCATATCATATAATCTAGGGATAGGATATTTGTACTTAACTGTGATCTTGTTGATTGCTCGGCAATCAACGTACATTCACCATGTTCCATCCTCCTTAGGAACTAGGATAATAGGTACTAAACATGGATTGAGGCTTTCTTACATAAATCCTTCTCTATCAAATCATCAACCTACCTTTGAATTTCTTTTGCCTCCTTAGGATTAGTTCAGTAAGCTGGCCGATTAGGAATAGACGCACCCAGCAAGAAATCAATTTGATGTTCGATGCCCATAGTGGGGGTAGACCCTTTGGTACTTCTCCAAGAAATAAATCTTCATATTCCTATAAAAGAGACACCACCATACTGGGCAATAAAGGGTTAAGGTCAGTATTCGTAAAATACACATCCTTGTACATAAGTACAAGTAGTTGTTTCCTTGCTAACATTGCACCTTTACCTCACTTTTTCTTGCAATTTTCTCTCCACTCAGTTTTTCAAAATCTTTTCCCTCATGGTCACCGTTTTTTT
>JBBMOL010004343.1:0-10626 GCA_037954665.1 Laguncularia racemosa | reverse complement strand
GTTTTGCCCCTTTTTTCGGAGGGGTTTTAAAATTTAAGGTAGGAAAAGATTTAAAAGTTCAATTTAAACAGAATTTGCCTTACTCTAATTCAGATATGGGAAAACCCCACCACAAGTCCCCAAGGATAGTTACAGGAATTTTTGGAACGGGTTCAAGAATCAGACCTAGTAGGGGGGTCCTACCTAATTCCACAAGGGGAAGTGCTAGGTTTAATATGCAAAATATGGCCCCCCAAAACCCCTACTCCTAGGGTTAGAAAATGGTCAAAATTACAAGTTTCCCCATTTTTAAGGTGGCTATCCTAAATGAAAATTACAAGCAAAATAAAAGTTTCCCCAAAATGATTAAAACTAAATAGCCCTATGCAAATGAAAAATAATAAAAAAAAATTGGGTTTTTTCAAGATCCCGGGTTGATAAGAGTAAATTAACCCTTAAAATTTCAGGGGCGTTAATGTTAAATTTTGTGTAGTCTTTTGAAAAAATAAATTGCGGTTTTCGGTACTTAATAGAAAAATATATCAGTTTCAGGGTATAATCCCAAAAAAAAGGGGAAAGATAACAAAAGGAGAAATGATTGAAGTTTAAAAGTTTCAAGTTAAACCCTACTTAAGGACAAAATAGGGAAAGCCACGCCCGTTTCATGAATCGTGTGCACACTTGAGGATGAAAGTTTTTTCACGGGAAAGGAAGCCCGGCTTGTGATATGGGTGTCTTGAAGCCGTGGCAGACGCTGCAGAGAAGTGGAAAAATCCAGAACAGGCACGGTTTTTATAATCTAGCCGTGTTTCTAGCCTGCCACACAAAATTTAACAAGAATGAGGAATTGCGGATTATCAACCAGAGGGAGACAAAAGGTTTTGAAATCTGGCCCCTATTGGTGGGCGTGTCAGGCGAATGTTATTCACTTTTTTGAAAATTCACTTGGAAAAGGAAAGAAACATTCGTATCTTTTTCCAGCTGAAGATCCTCTGCCATTTCCTAGAAAGTAAAAAAATTTAACAACCTTTTGGGGGGAGAAGGGGGAGGCGGCAGGGAAAAAACCCTAGAGACGAGAAGTTAGATGAGTTTTCGGAATTGAAGCCAAGATTTTTGTGTTTGGATTTATTTATGGATTCAATTATTTTCTCTTTTGTTCTTCTTACTAGATTCATGAGTAGCTAATTGTTATGTACCTGATCCCTTGAGAAACCCCTAATTGTCATGTAACGGATTTGTTGATGTTTCAATAATTAATCCCGATCTTTGAGTTTATTCATGTTGCAATCATGGTTTGCCCATCTTGATATGTGCGCAATATTATGATCGAATTAGATCTCTATTATTAAGATTGAGAAATCGTTTAATAGAGTAGATCTGGCATGAATAAAAAGATCACTTGTAATCCTAGAGATAGGTTATAGGAGGTTTTCTATATTGAATGAGGTCATTGTGGTTTGGTTCAATTGAGAGTCCTAGGATTTGATTGCAATCTTAATTATGTTAATTAAAGAGAGATCTTAATTGATTTAATTAGGATTAGGGATTATTGATCTTGAGAAATACCTTAATCTAGTGTAAGAAACTCCGCAGATCAGAGATGTTGTGTATTAATCATTGGAAAGTTTGTAATTGAATAAAAGTTGCATGAGAATTAGGGGTGGATCTTGGGTAGGGTATGTTTAGATAATTGAATTAACTAAAGGAGTATTTGAATATCTTTACTCTGATCATTTTATTTGTTCCTTTCAGATTTAATCAGTAATTAGGATAATTGAGATCATCAATAGTGAGAAGTTAAATAGTAGGATAATCGTTAGTACTAGTACTTATAAGTCTTCGTGGGATCGATACCTATACTCCAATGCTATACTGCTAATTGATACGTATACTTGCTTGAGAACTGATCGTAAGCTAGGATTGAGTATAGGATTTAACTTGTTAGAACGATCAGATCGTCCATCACCGGTCTTCTATAGGATTCATCGGCCTAGCTCATCGCCGGTTCAGGTCGGTCCATTGATAACCCACAAGCTGAGTCTGAGGGAGTTTGTCCATTGCTCTATAAAATCTGATAAGTGTGCCTGTTGGAAAACACAATACAAGAATAATAGAAAAGAGGTTAATTTATAAATAATTCCGGGGTCGATCTGCTCAAAATGGGCCCTCATCGCCAAAATTCCAATTCCTTTAGTTCTTGCCCTAATGATAGGTCTTGTCGGATTTGATTCCTATCATCTCCTCGGGCCCTAAAAAGATTTGTCCTCAAATCTGGTAGATCAAATGCAGTAGAGGGCTTTGTTTCCTTCTAGCAAGCCACCTGAAGAAATATATTACTGCAGAATCCCAAAATCTGAAATACCACGGGTGGTGATTGTTTTTTCTCCTCCATTTCTCAGATGTATCTCATCTGCAACATAAATAATGCTCCATTATCCAATAAAGTCGCCCCTGTATCAACTTGTTCCACTAAAACCGTTTCCTCCTTTTCTAACTTATCTGTATGTTGCTGATCCTCATGGTCTTTTAATGGTTAGCCCAACTACTCATTACCCTCTAAAACCTCTGAAGGTGAACATAACTATCTTTGAACAGTCTGGCTTTCTGGTGGTCTGCTCGTTTGACTATGATCATCAAGATCCTCTGAAGGTTGGCACATCGGTGTTTAACAAATTTTATGCTCTAAGGGTTGGCTTGAGTCACTAGAGCCCTCAAGAACCTTTGAAGGTTGGCATACCTGCGTCTGCATAGTTTGGTCCTCTAAAGGTTTGATCATGTGGCTATGATCCTCAAGATTCTGTGATGGTTGTTTTATCTATCCTTGCATCTCCTGGACCTCTGATGGTGACATAGAGTTCAATACTATTCGTTTACCATCTTTTTTGAACATATAAGTATTTCTATACCCATAATGTAATACCATCCTGCCATACAACCATGGTCTACCAAGTAATATATGGGATGTACAAATAGGAAGAATATCACATTCAAGCTCATCAAAAGTACTTGTCACCTATACTGAAGGGTACCCTAGCCTTTGGGGGCACACAAAGACCATCCTGATCATTCAACCAATGTAATGTATAGGGTTTGGGATGTGGGATAGTTTCAAGTTTTAACTTCGATACTAATGATGCAGCTACAACATTAGTACAACTACCACCATCAATAATAATTACGCACAAGTTTCCTTGTACCCTACAAGAAGTATGGAACAAGTTTTCTCTTTGTCCCTCATCAATGGTTTGAAAGGAAGTCAAGTCCCGATGCAATATGTTAGTAGACAAATACAACTCACTTGAAATTTTTTGCTTACTAATTTCAACAACCTCAATACAGTTCACCATACTACGGCAACACACCCTTACACGCCCCTACACACCCACGGTGCTCACAATCAACCAATACAAGAAATGCTCATTGTTACTTCAAGTAAAGTCAAGTGAAATAATTGAAGCATAATGAAATAATTCTTGGTACTTCAAGTAAAGTTAAATAAATGAAGTACACACACAACTACTTTCAAGTAGATAGAATTAAATTCAATAACAAGTGTTTAAGTAATTAGTTTCAATTACTTTCACACTTTAATGACTTGTTTGAATTTTAAATTCTACTACTCAACTTTCCTTATCTTTGCTTTGGTTTCACACCAATTACTTCACAATGGGCAGCACCTTAACACATACAAAAATACATAACTTTACCACCACACTTCTCTCCTTTTACTCATGGTTCCAAACCAATCATGCCTCTAACAACAATGGTCTATACTACACACACTAAAGCCCACACCAAATGCACCCACTCTTCACTAAATTAAAAAATACAACCAAAACCTCAACTTCTACATAAGATAAGGCAACCAACTTTCAAATTCAAAAAGGAGTTCAATAAGTACACAATTCCATAAATGGTAAGAAGCTATTTCAAATTCAAATGACACACAATTAAACAATGACTTTAATGTGTTTTGAAATTTCAAATTGGCTTCTTAATTCACACTTCAAATCTGAATTCAAATCTGGAAATATAAGTGTTACTCCTCCACTTTTCCGAAAACAAAAGTACACAATACAAATCCACTTCACCAATTGAACACTACTCTCAATCCTTCACGGTTTGCTTCAAAATTTACTATACAATCATGGCCAATAATCAAAGGAAGCCAAGAGTGTTCAAGCCTCCAAGTGTACAACAACTAAACAAGAAGATAATACTTCCACAACAAAATTGGAATAGGTCAATCTTCACGCCAACAAATTAGATCAACTCCCACGACAACAACACAAATATTACACCCCACTTCCACGGCAACAATAAGAAATGGCAACAACAACAAATACACTTCCACTTCCACGGCAAGGATAACAAGATATACTTCCACTTTTCACAATTTAATCCGCAACTTAACAATAGGTAGCAATTCAAATTTGAATTTCAACCACTTCACTAATTGCAAGCCTTCCTCAATTGATAAGAAATGGATTTCAAATTCAAATAACACTCATTAACTCCCACAACTTAATGGATGTGTTTGAATTCAAATAGATTCCTTACTACTCAACACAATGCAAATATGTAAAATACACTTCCCCAATTCAGAATTTGCACAATGAAATTACAACAACAAGCTTCACAACCTCCTTCACGCAACAAGCTAGTCACGGCAAGAAAAGGCAAATTTTCAAGTTCACAAAATTGTTGAATTAACAACACTTCTATTCTTCTTCCCTTCCATGAAAATAATCAATCACAAGAAGCTACAAGAATCTTCCCAATCCAACTCCAACAAGCAGCAAATCAGATTTCAATCAAGGCAATTTTCGCAACTTAAAGCTACAACACACAATTTCGGTTCAAAATTGAATAACCCTAATTGAAGATGATGATCACGAAATTAACCAACACTTAATCCCTTCTCTCAACTTGTGCTATGATACTAAAAGATGATGTGCTCAAAACCAAGTTCAAGCACAATCAAATGAGTCAAGAAAACAAGTCACAATTCAATCACAAAACCGGACTAATGTGGATGACCATTCACGTGAAACCCTTTGAGATTTGATGGAAAACCAAAGAAAAAATGATGTAATTGCAATCCCTATTTGTAATATTCACCAAGTGACAACAAAAAGAGATGAGATTCACGTGAAATCAAAACAAAATTGAAGCAACAAAACCGTGAATTCCACTCCCCCTTCAATTCCAATGCACGCCAACACCAAATGATATATATAATTCAAGTACTAAAAGAACAATCAATCTTAACAAGACAATTGTTCATGAATTACACTCACAAATAATTCCAAGAAAGATTCAAATCCACCCTAGATATGACTCACTAGAGAAGAAATGAAAAACAACAAAGATGAAATTGATATGACTCATAATTCCCCTTTGTCGCACTCGCCACAATTCCGATTCTTGGGTTGAAATTGATAAGAGATTTTTGAACTAGGATAAACCCTAATTCCCACACGTGAAGTGTTTGTTTCTAATCTGCAAAATGGCCTCCTCAAACCCTATTCTAAGCAAGTATTTATACTTGCTACTCCTAGGGTTAGAAAATGGTCAAAATTACAAGTTTGCCACTTTTAAGGTGGTTAGTCCTAAATGAAAATTACAAGCAAAATAAAAGTTTTCAAAAATTATTACAATATAAATAGTTCATGCAAATGAAAAATATATAAAAGAAATTGGTCTTCAAGATGCCGGTCTTCTATAGGATTCATCGGCCTAGCTTATCGCCTGTTCAGGTCGGTCCATGGATAACCTACAAGCTGATTCTGAGGGAGTTTGTCCATTGCCCTATAAAATCTGATAAGTGTGCCTGTTGGAAAATACAATACAAGAATAATAGAAAAGATATTATTTTATAAATAATTCCGGGGTCAATCTGCTCAAAATGGGCCCTCATCGCCAAAATTCGAATTCCTTTAGTTCTTGCCCTAATGATAGGTCTTGTCGGATTTTGATTCCAATCAATTTCACTTCTTAAAAAAAAAGATTATTAAGTTTTTTAGTTTCAAAACTTTTAGTACATATATTAGAATCATAGAGGCAACAACACATTAGTGTTTTATTAGGCATAGAAGAGAAAAAAATGTAGGATGATAATGTAAAGATGATCTATAAATGTAAATATCTTATGACTCACTTAAAAATTGTGATACTCTTAGGTTTTGAGTTAAGAATTAAGGCCCTAATTGGCATTTTTTGTTTGATACCGAACTTTACGATGTGGTCAGTAACACTAGTGGAGGAGACACCTTAAAGTTTATTTTCTAAAATAAAGAATATAGAATGATTAATCTTGTTAAGATTATGAAATATTCATTTCACTTGTTAATTAGTAGGAATTTGATAATGAGTGTAATATATATATGATGAAATGTTCAAGATGGATTAATTAACTTCAGAAATCAATAATTACAAATGAAAATATGTCTATAAGGTATAACATTAGTGTGATTATTTATCATATCCATAATAACTAATACACTAATGTTATATAGTTTAGTATGAAAATGAGTAACTAATATCTAATCAATAAAATAATTTGGTAATGCATGTGAATGCTGTTGTGCTGCTACATGAGAATGAGTTAATATAATTATCTAACAAACTAAGGGAAAATTAAGAGACTATGCAACATAGGAAATTAGAAGAGTCCTAAGAATAATCATAAGTAGCAATCAAACTCTCTCAATTTCCCCAAGTATTTCTAACTTCATCAAGGGAAAATTCTTCAGAAAATAGTCTATGCAAATATCATCTAGTCATTTATAGGAAGAATAAAGAAGGGATTAATAAAAAGTTTTACATATTTTAGAAGAAAATAGGAATTACATAGTTAGGGGCATTGGTGTTGATGGTTTAGGGGGATTTGGTATTGCTGCTACTATGCCACTTTGGTGGTTGAAGGAAGGTGACTAGGAGAATCTAGTTGACACCCAAAGGTGGTTGTAAGCTGGCAAACCAATCCTTGTTTTTTGCTTGGTAAGAAGAAAAATCATTAAAAACATCAAATCTCATTAATTAATTTTGAAAAATTGGCTCCTAAGTTTATTTTGTAAGCAAATTAATGTGGTTTTTTTTTTTTTTTTAGTGAAGTAAATAGTGTGTATGTATGCTCCTTAAGAACAACTCTACCTTAGGTGATATTGGTTTTGGTTTATTCTTGATTGATAGACTCTTAATAGGTTATATTAAATTTACAAAACACGAATTTCGAATAAAGGACATGTTTGGTATTTCTCTTGATTTTTCAATTGAAAATTGCCAATTTTCTAAAAATTACTATTTTAATTAAATTTATGGATTCATAGATAATTAATAGAGGGTACTAATTTGCTAGCAAATTTGGAATTGTAATGTTCAAATCCAGTGTTACTTGTAATTTAGAATAATTGTGCTAATTAATTACAAGTTCAACTAGAAATCTATGATATTAGAAAATAGCTAAGAGTGATTAATCAATCCATGTTGTAGGTCAACCTAATTATATCTAATTTAAAAGGATTACAACAATTTTCTTGAAATTAATCGGGTTCATTTACTATTTATGACATAATTTAGCTAATATTTAGATATATAATGAGTAATTAATAAATTTTGCTTGATTTTAAGATAATTGATGTAATGGTGAGGTAATAAATGGATAATTAATGATTGATATGTGGGCTAGTTAGTTTGGTTTGGCATGGAAATAGGCAATGGCTAGTCAATCATTAGGTAATTGGGACTTACAATAGGTAGACCCATTGATTTTAAAATTTATAGTACCAAATCTAGTAACATGTTTAGTATTATTTATAATTTACTAATTTGTTGAAATGCAATTTGGTGATCATGCATACAACGACTAATCTTGGGGAATCTTTTACTAGTTGGCTTATTGGTTTTGTTTGCCATGTGAATACCTTTCTTCTTGACTAATTATGGTGTATAGTGGTTGGTTATATAGACCACTCGCTTGTTGGTTGTTAATCCCCATATAATCACTTATATAATTATTACAGGAGGATTGTGATTAAAGTTTAGATCCTTTGCTATGCTTTCATATGACATTCTATGAATCTTGTACTAAATTGTTGAATTGTGGATGTTAAGTGCTGAATTTGGCAAAACATACTAATACAACTAGTATGTAGAGTTGGTATGGGATTGAATTACTTATATTTAGTAATGTTTGAATAGAAAAGTGGTTTCCTTGCGCATCATGTTTGCTTGGCATTTGCATAAATATCACTTGTATAGGTGAATTGAACTCAAATTAACAAGTTTTGAGTGTTAACCAAAGATGCTAAAGAAAAGCAAGTCTTGTTTCCTATCTAGTAAATTTGTGGCACAATATTTGAATTAACCCAAATAAGTTTGTAGCACGATTGATGAATTGTCCTAGTATTAGTGACTTATTGGGATTGGTTGCCTAGTTTTGTCTATGATAGGTGAAAGGCACATTGAACTCTCTTTAGTTTATAAGTGAAATTGTAAAAGAGTAGGATCTCCGTCGAGTACTAGGTAAGGCCTATGTTAAGTTGTTTTAAGTATTAAGGAGAGAATTGAGTATGAATTTGTGAGTCTTAAGAGCTATGATAAGAGATTTTGACTCATTGATTTTAGTTGCATTTCATTTGCATCCATATCCTTTGACAATGCTTGTGAAATGATTGAATATGTATGATTACTGTGTTTCTTTGTTTTCTTTATCTTTTATACTCACTTTATTTCTTAAGAAGTTGAGAAGTTAGTGTTTTATGAACCTTAGATATAAGTGCAGAATACTAAGGCAACAATTTGGTTTTTGGAGACTTTGAGAGCGTTAGCTTAGTAGGAAGAAGACTCAGGCTTTTGGCTTCTTTTATTTAATAAATCACTCTCTTACATTGTAAATAGGCTTATTAATTAGATGTAAATATGGAGTATGTGAGAATTTCTAATTGTAGTTCTATAAATCGTAATATAGGTGATGTAAATAGCTTAAAAGATCAGTTGAATCAGGTAAGCTGGGTGTTTAGTTAGCCTTGCTTCATAGGCTAACACTAGCATTAATATTAAGTATGACAGGTAATGATCCGTCGATTAGGAATGGACTTTTAAAATTTACAATACAAGTTGATTACTAAGTGCAGAGTTTATTATAGGTGTCTTTGATTATTTTGTTATAATGTTGATTATGAAAAGCAAGTTCAAGTTTTAAGTGAAATTGGTTTATCTATTACTTTCAAGTACCATGTTAATATGATTTAATTGGTTAAATAGTTGAACCAAGACCTATAAGGTGGGTTGTTACCAAATAAATAAAAAATAAATAGTATAATTTAATAAATTTTAACACATATATAAGACTTTCAACTTACTTAACCCTTTTAAAATTATTGGTGTTTTTGGGTAGTATAAATTTGTTACATAAAAAAAAAAAAAATTGGCTATAGAATAAAATATAGAAATTTAGATATCATTTTCTAATTCCATGGAATCTTATTTTTTTTAATTAAAAAAGTAGTCAAAATTTATACTTTAATTCCATTAGGCAATTAAATATCATTAATAATTATAAAAATGACCATCATATAGAACTCGCTAGAAAAATTTTAAATAAGTATTTTAGATAAACTCCATGCTTTTATTAATAATTATTAAAAAAAAAGCATACAAAACACTTAGACACTTCAGCAAAGCTTGAGATAAATCTCATTGGTTGCTCCTTTAAGAAAACTCTTGAACCATATAGCTGAATGTTTTGGGTTCTTCTGGCCCTTTTCATAATAACATATTTGATGCCAAACCTAATGTTATCCCGCCCATTCAAAGTTGTCGAGTAATGACCATGCAAAGAAACCCTTCACATTGACACCACCCCTAAATAATATCAAAATTTAAAAGAAAAGAACTTGATGGTTGGGTCATAAACCCATGCCATTATAATGTGCTTTATTTGTTAAGAAACATAAGACTTTTTACTTTTTTGCTTTGCGAAGTCCCAAAAAGGTGACCATAGTAATAACCAAATCCTCATAGGACCGCTAGTTGTTGCTCAATGGTAGTGTGGAGTTATTGAACTCGTCCACTCCTAATCATCATAGGTCATGGCAAAATCAAACAAAAAATGAAGCAATGATAATATAATGATTTATTTAAGTTTTTTTTTTCATAAAATAATTCAACAAGAATTAGTGATATGGGTAAACTTACCATTCTCTGTAATGTATGTAAGGGGGCTTTTGTATTAATTTTCACATACATTAGCATATCCGAATTCCCGGCGGATAAACATTTAACCCAATTTGAAGCAGCCTGTAAATAAATGTGTAAAAGGAAAAGGGAAATTACATAAGAGAAGTGTTTTTGCTTTTTTCACCAACAAGTTAATTAAAGTATTTTATTTTTTTTTTGGGGGGGGGGGGGGGGGGGGGGGGGGGTGGTTGTGGGTTCATTTACATAACACTATTTCTGACCTAAAAACATTAACTCTAACTTTTGATGTGCATGTGGGGACAAAAAAAAACCCAAATCCCATTTCTTTTTCCATTCAAAAAAAATTGACTTTCAAAAGAAAAGGAATGATAATAACTTAGAGACAAGGAGAGTTTTAGCATTTTGCATCCTGAATGCCATTGGGGTGAGTACAATTGCCACTCT
>JBBMOL010004342.1:0-10631 GCA_037954665.1 Laguncularia racemosa | reverse complement strand
AAATAAAGGTAAATTTTTTTTTTAAAGATTTCACAAAAATTTTAACCAGTTTTTTTAAAACAGCAGGGGGTAGAAAAACATTTAACAAGTCAATTTCCATTTTGTAGTTTTTTAAACATTTAGTACAATCTCAGATTTCATGATAATTTTGAAAAAAATTTTTGGGCTTAAAATTGCTTAAGGACAAACATTCCAAAGTATGGATCAATTCCCCTATTCTCTATATTTTTTTTATCCTCTCCCCCACACTTAGCTTAACAGTGTCCTCACTGTTTCTAAATTCAGCACAATAAAAAGAGGAATTACAACTCAAGGGAAAACATTTAAAGATAAGAGAAAGGAAAATACTGGTATTCCTGGTATTGGAGTTTCCCTTAAGCTCTGGAAAGTGTCATTGTTATGTGTATCCTTGCTGCAGCTGATCCAAAGAGTTCAAAACTACACGAAAATCAAAAAAAAATAAACTAAAACAAAAGCAAAAAAAAAAAAATTGAATTTTTTTTTTTGACATGGTTGCCCCCCATGAAGCACCTTTCTTTAAGTCTTTGGCTAGAGTTCCTGTAATCAATCACAATACTCGGGGTGAGTTAAATGGTTTCTTAATATTACATATTTTGAAATCCTTCATGAAAAGTTTCAACGTTTGACCATTGACTTTAAAGGTCTTACCAGTTTCAAGGCTGGAGATCTCAACTGCCCCATGTGAAATATATGTCAGTGATAACAAAAGGCCAATCCACCGTGATTTTTAGTTTGCCAGGAAACAACTTAAATCGAGAATGGTAAAGTAATACTTTTTTACCTACAGAAAAATTTTTTCGGGAAATCATTTGATCATGAAAATCTTTTGTTTTTTCCTTGTAGATTTTAGTACTCTCGAAAGCTTCTCTTCGAATTTCTTTGAGTTCTTGTATTGAAGTTTTCTTTTTCCCCCCTCATCCATTCGCATGTTACATTGTTTTACAGCCCAATACGCCTATGTTCCAGCTCCACAGGGAATGACATGGTTTGCCAAATATTAAACGGTAAGGAGCCATACTATAGGGGCTTGTAACTGTCGGTAGGCCCCTAATGCATCCTAAGTCTTGTGCCCAATCCTTCCTGCTTGGATTATGGTTTTTTCCAAATAGACTTTGATTTCTTGATTTGAGACTTTGCCAATCCATTGGTTTTGGGTAGTATTCGGTGGAAGGTGATGAGTAACCCTATTATTTTTAGTAGAGTTTTCCACTATTCTATTACAAAAGTGTGTGCCACGATCACTGATAAGAGCCTTTGGTGTCCCCAACCTACAAAAATATGAGATTTAACAAAAATCCACAACAACTTTTGATCATTAGTTCGGGTCGCTTTGGCTTCCACCCATTTTGAAACATAATCCACAGTAAGAAGGATGTAAACATTACCGAAAAGAAGGAGGAAAAGGACCCATAAAAATTAATACCCCATAATCAAATATTCCACAAGAATAGGTAAAGTGGGATTGGTCCCTTGTCCTAAGTTGCCAATCTTTTGACATCGCTTACAAGCCTTACAAAACATAAAAGAGTCACGAAATAATGTAGGCCAAAACAAACTACATCCTAATACCTTTTAAGCTGTCCTCTTAGGGCCAAAATGTCCACCACATGCATATGAGTGACAAAATTGCAAGACAGAAGGAATATCGTCTTGAGAAATACACCGTCTAATGATTTGATCAGCACAATGTTTCCACAAATATGGATCATCCCATACATAATACTTAGCATCACTTTTAATTTTATCTTTTTGAGCCCTAAACAAATCACTTGGTAATGTCTTAGTAACCAAATAATTGACAATATCAGCATACCACGGAATTGTCTTTTGAATAGAAAAGAGATACTTATCTGGAAAATCGTCTTGTATTTGTGTGGACCCTTCACTGATAGGAATTCTACTGAGGTGGTCGGCAACTAAGTTTTCCGAGCCTTTCCTATCACGTATCTCCAAATCAAACTCTTGTAATAAGAGTATCCATCGAATAAGTCTTGGTTTCGCCTCCTTCTTCGCGAGCAGGTATTTTAGAGCTGCATGATCAGAGTAAACAATTACCTTGGTACCAAGTAAATATGATTTGAATTTTTCTAATGCAAAAACAACAGCTAAGAGTTCTTTTTCCGTTGTGGAATAGTTGCATTGAGCATTATCCAATGTTCTGGAAGCATAATAAATGACATGAGAAGCTCTCCCAACTCTTTGGCCAAGAACTGCTCCAACTGCATAATTGCTCGCATCACACATGATTTCAAAGGGAAGGGTCCAATCGGTGTGGTCGGATGATTGGAGCAGAAGTTAACTTATCCCTCAATTTGTCAAAAGCGTTCTTGCAGGCCTCACCGAACTCAAATGTCACTTCTTTTTGTAGCAATCGACATAGGGGTTGAGTAATCTTGGAGAAATCCTTGATGAAGCGTCGATAGAATCCTGCACTCCCAAGAAAAGACCGAATTTCCCGTACACTCACAGGGTAAGGTAAAGATTTAATCAATTCTACTTAGCTTTATCGACTTCAAGCCCCTTAGAAGATACAATATGGCCTAGAATGAGACTCTGTTCAACCATAAAGTGACATTTTTCATAATTCAACACTAAATTCTTACCTATACATCTTTGAAGCACTTTTGTAAGGTTAGCAAACATGAATCAAAAGAATTACCATAGACGGTGAAGTCATCCATGAAAACCTCTATAATATTCTCCACATAATCTGAAATATACTAACCATACATCTTTGGAATGTGGCTGGAGCATTGTAGAGCCCAAAAGGCATCCTTTATATGCAAAAGTACCGAATGGACAAGTAAAAGTAATCTCTCTTGATCTTCCGGTGCCATTGGAATTTATGAAAACCTGAATAAACATCAAGACAACAATAGTGAGAATGGCTAGCCAAACGTTCAAGCATCTAATCAAGAAAAGGAAGAGGGAAGTGGTCCTTCCGAGTTGACGCATTTAACTTCCTGTAATCAACACAAACCCTCCATCCATTCTGAACCTGAGTAGGAATTAACTCACCATCAGAGTTTTCAATCACAGTTAAGCCCGTTTTCTTTGGAACAACTTGGATTGAACTTACCCACTTGCTGTCGGAAATTGGATAGATCATACCTGCATCAAGAAGTTTCAAGATCTCTTTCTTAACTACTTCCATCATAGGTGGATTCAAACGATGCTGAACTTCCCTTGAAGGTTTGCAATTATCTTCCATCAAAATCTTATGCATGCAGGTGGAGGGGCTTAGTCCTTTGATATCAGCTATGGACCATCCAATGGCTTCTTTATATTCTCTCAACACCCGAATCAACTTTTCTTCTTCTAAAGTACTTAGCTTGTTGGAGACTATCATAGCAAGAGTCTCCTTTTCCTCCTTAAGAAAATATACTTTAGATGTTCGGGTAGGGTTTAATTCTAGCTTTAGTGCCTGCACAATAGAAGGAAGAAGTTTTGTGTTAAAAGGGGTAAATGAATGTGGGACACATCATACCTGATAGGTTTTAATGATTTCAACTCCCAAATCTTGTCTGCAAATCAGAGAATATTACAAGCTTCTCCTTAAGAGTTTTTAATGCATGAATAGTAAGACTCCTATTAAGTACAACTTTCAACTCATCATCGTCTATCAAATCAAATGTAGCTTGTGTTAATGGGTCAATAACATCCACAACAAAAATAGGAGAGATATCACTAGGATATTTCATGGCATCATAAATGTTAAATTTAATCACTTCACCATCGAATTCCATAGTGAGGTTACCATCATGTACATCGATTTTTGTTCTAGATGTCTTAAGAAATGGTCTCCCTAATAATATCATCGATGAATTACGAGAATCATCATTCTCCATGTCAAGCACGTAAAAATCTTGGGGAAAACCAAACCATTAACTTGTACTAAAACATCTTCTAAAACATCCCTCAGGATAAACATTGGACCTATCAGCAAGTTGAACAATAACACCTGTTTCCTTCAGGGGGCCAACATTTAAACATTGATAAACAGATAGAGGCATAACATTGATTGAAGCTCCTAGATCACACATAGCTTTAGTAATTCCAAGATTACCTATTTTGCAAGGAAAAAGTAAACATACCTGGATCCTTACATTTAGGAGGAAGCTTCTTCTGAAGAATAGCTGAAACATTTTTCACCTACACTAATCTTTTCATTACCTTTTAGCTTTCTTTTGTTAGTGCACAATTCTTTAAGAAATTTAGCATAACGAGGTACTTGCTTAATTGCATCCAGCAAAGGAATGTTTACCTCAACTTACGAAAAGTATCAAGAACTCTTTTTCTTCAACTTCATTCTTGGATTTTGCTAGTCTGGAAGGGAAGGAGGTGCGGTTGTCATGACCTTTAGTGGTTCAATGAGGGGTCCTTTGATCTGATTGTTCTGCTGGCGTGGAGTTGCAGTTTCTTCTCAGTCTCTTCCTCAGGATTAGTTCGGTGTCCCTTCTGATTTGATCCCTGCAATTTCATTCACTTCTCAAGGTAATTGCATTAGCACTTTGCTTTGGATTTGTGACGGTTTGAGAAGGTAACTTACCTTGAGTTTCCAACCTATTTATAGAAGAAGCAAGTTGACTTACCTGATTTTCCAAGTTGTGGATGCTTTGCTTTGTCTCATCCTGAAATTGTTTTGTATTAACGGCAAGTGATTTAACAATTTCCTCAAGGGACATACCTGAAGTGGAAGGAGCCTGTGATACTTGGTTTGATGGCTTAGGTTGGAATTGTTTGAAGTTTTGTGGTTTATTGCCATATCTGAAGTTAGGGTGATCCCTCCATCCAGGATTGTAAGTATTTGAATAGGGATCATACTTCCTCTGCGGTTGTCCTGGAAATCCGCCTACAGCATTGGCGTGTTCATGGTTGTCATCTTGCAATGTGCGGCACATGTCGGTCGGATGATGATGGGTGTCGAATCCAACAAAAATAAAACCTACTCCTAGACAATTATATGATTTGCATATAGTGGTGAGTAGGGTTGAATCCACAGGGATTGGTAAAGATATTTCTATTCAAAGAGAACAATAAGAAAAAGGAAAATGGGGGGGGGGGGGGGGGTGTTTGTTTGTGAATCAAATAAAGTAAAACAAGGTAAGAAAATCAGATATTGGTAAAAGCCTAGCCAAAGGAATCAAGATGGTTTAATTCTAGGAATTGATCATCAATGCAAATGTTCTCTATTCTTGTTCTAGATAAATTGGTTATGGTTTTTAAACAAGCTCCTAACAACCTATCTCTCCTTACTTCCTCGATAACCTCGGACAAGCGCTTTGAATTATTTCTCTTATTGATTAAACAACCCTTAGACAAGCGCTTAGGATTTAATCTATCAATAGCATTAAGATCTAGAGAGACTACCAATTCATGCCAGTAGATTATAAGATAACCTATTTAAACATGATCACACACCTCCATAACATGAATTCGATCATCTCTTTTATAACCAAACATGTTATTGCGTCACTAAGACTAGAACAATCAAACAATTACGGATTTGACATGCTAGTTGACAATATATTAACTTGCTAATTGAGTAGAAGAGCTCTATCCATACCAATCAACAAAGATAATAATAAAAAAAAACGATCAGAAGATATATGAATACCCGAAAGCAAAGAATAGAATAAATACAAGTCAATTAGACCTCACAATTCGTGGAGAATTAAACATCTATGACCCTTTAGCTAGAAAAGTAGCTTAGCTACACATGTTCATAAATAAAACGAAAATAAAAGATAGAAACATAATGAACCCGGTTGCTTGCTCTGCCTCCGCGTTTCCTTCTTCAAGATCCAAGATTCCAAGATCAAAAGTTGTCCTAACCCTCTAGGGTTGGCTCTATTTATACTATTAGATGGATAGCATGTGATCTTTTGCTAGCAAGATACGAAAATATCTTTCCTTTTTCAAGTAGATTTCGAGAAGTGAAGATACGTTTGCCTGGCACGCCCCACCACATGGCCGTGGGTTATGCCGTGCCATCCTCTGTGCATAATCTTCAAGTCTTCATCCGTATCCAGTGTGTAGCACGGTTACAACCACGGCTAGATTTCAAGCCGTGTCTTCATCTGGTTGATGTTCCACACTTTCTTCTCCTTGGCACATCTATCTTCCACCACGGCTTCAAGCACGGTTTATCCCACGGGTTCCACCACGGCCGTGCCTTAAGACGTGTTTCTCTCTGTTCAAAGTCCTCATTTTCGCCTTTTTTCCAGTGTTAACACGGTTTGAACCTTGGCCATGCCTCAAACCGTGCTTCCTCCGGTGGTGTAATTTCTTGTCTTGATCCAAGTTGTAGATGACTTCTCTAAAATACTTGAATTAGCATCCTTGACTCCATTTAACCTGATTTATCACGATGATAGAATTAAAGTACCATTTCCTTATGATTTCTATAAATCAATAATAATTTAACACAATTTATACTATAAAGATTGAGTAATAAAATGGCTCTATCAGATGATTAGGAGCAGCACAAATTCCACAAGCTTTCACCTGCTGGGTATTTGCAAGAGCTAGCTGCTGCACAAGGGAGGTTAGGTTAGAAATTTGATGTTCACGGTTAGAAACACTTACCTCATTTACCTTCCTTGAAGATGCATCATGCCTATACCCAAATTGTTGCGAATTGGCAGCCATAATGGAGATCAATTCCTTAGCTTGACCAGGGGTTTTGTTTACTATGGCGCCTCCACTTGCAGCATCCATCATCTTCCTCTCCATCGGAAGTAGGCCTTCGTAAAAATATTGGATGAGGAGTAGTTCAGATATCCCATGTTGTGGGCAGCTTGCACACAGTTGCTTGAACCTCTCCCAATACTCATGAAGAGTCTCGGTGTCCCTCTGTTTGATACCACAAATTTCTCTTCTTATACCAGCGGCCCCGGAAGCGGGGAAGAATTTATCCAAGAAGAGTCTCACCATATCAGTCCATGTGGTTATAGAACCTGGAGGCAAATAAAACAACCAATCTTTAGCTTTAGTACTTAAAGAAAATGGAAAAGCGCGTAGCTTGATTTGATCGTCGGTTATTCCTAGCGGCCTCATACTAGAACACACTATATGAAACTCTTTCAAATTTTTTATGAGGATCTTCATTCTCAAGACCATGAAAGGTGGGTAGCAGATGTATTAACCCAGATTTTAACTCGAATTCCACGGCTAGTTCGGGTAGTGAATACAAAGTGGTTGTTGATTCACATCCGGCGCAGCCAACTCTCGCAATGTTCTCTCGGGATTTACCATATCGTCTTCTTTTTCAGAATCAATGGATGAATCAGACAAATCCGATGCTAAGTTTCAGTCTAGTGGATGATCTAGCTTCTTGTCGCAGCCTCTTTAGAGTCTTCTCAATCTCCGGATTATAAGTTAGTTCACCTGTTTGAGAAGAACGAGTCATACAAGAATAGAATAAATTTAACACCAATCCCCGGCAACGGCGCCAAAATTTGATGGGTGTCGAATCCAACAAAAATAAAACCTACTCTTAGACAATTATATGATTTGCATATAGTGGTGAGTAGGGTCGAATCTACAGAGATTGGTTAAAGATATTTCTATTCAAAGGGCATAAAGATGAAAAGAAAACGAGGGGGGGTTTTGTTTATGAATCCAAATAAAGTCGAAACAAGATAATAGAATCGTATATTGATAAAAGCCTAGCCAAAGGAATCAAGATAGTTTAATTCAAGGAATTGATCATCGATGCAAATGTTTTCTATTCTTATTCCTAGATAAACTGGTTATGGTTATTAACAAGCTCTAACAACCTATCTCTCAGTACTTCCTCAATAACCAAGAGAAGCACTTTGATTATTTCTCTTATCGATTAGACAACCCTAGACAAGCGCTTAGGATTTAATCTACCAATAGCATTAAAAACTAGAGAGACCACCAATTCATGCCAGTCGATTATAAGATAACCTATTTAAACATGATCATACACCTCCATAACATGAATTCGATCATCTATTTTATAACCAAACATGTTATTGTGTCACTGAGACTAGAACAATCAAATAATTACGGATTTGACGTGCTAGTTGACAATATATTAACTTGCTAATCGAGTAGAAGAGCTCTATTCATACCAATCAACAAAGATAATAATGACAAAACGATCAGAAGATATATGAATATCCGAAAACAACGAATAGATTAAATACAAGTCAATTAGACCTCACAATTCGTGGAGAATTAAACATCTATGACCCTTTGGCTAGAAAAGTAGCTTAGCTACTCATGTTCATCAACAAAATGAAAATAAAAAGGAGAGACATGATGAACCCGATTGCCTGCTCTGCCTCCAAGATGGTCCAAGGTTCTTTAAGATCCAAAGATTCCAGATTAAAGATTAAAAAGTTGCCCTTACCCTCTAGGGTTGGTTTCTATTTATATTGTTAGAGGGATGGCATGTGATCTTTTGCTAACAAGATACGAAAATATCTTTCCTTTTCCAAGTAGATTTCGAGAAGTGAATCTTCCTCTACCTGGCACGCCCTACCACACGGCCGTGGGTCAAGCCGTGCCTTCCTCTGTGCATAATTCACGTATCATCTTCTGTATCCAGTGTGTACCACGGCTCTACCCACGGCTAGATTTTCAATCGTGCCTTCCTCTGTGCATGATCTACAAATCTTCATCCTTGTCCAGTGTGTACCACGGTCTACACCACGGCTAGATCCTAGGTCGTGCCATCCTCTGTCAAAGTTCCACAATTTCTTCTCCTTGGCGTGTCTAGCTTCCACCACGGCTCCAAGCACGGTTTCTCCCACGGCTTCCACCGTGGCCGTGCCCTAAGCCGTGTCTCTCTTTCTCCTGCAGTGTGTAGCACGGTTTACCACATGGCCAGATCTCAAACCGTGCCTCCTTCTGGACAGATACTTGCTCATGTGCTTTCCTCCGGTGGTGTAACTCCTTATCTTGATCCAAGTTGTAGATGACTTCTCTAATTTACTTGAATTAGCATCCTTGACTCCATTTAACCTGATTTATCACCATAATAGTATTAAGTACCATTTCCTTATGATTTCTATAAAATCAATAATGAATTAACACAATTTATACTATAAAGATTAAATATAAAATGGCCTTATCAGGCGTGTATACTGGAAATTTTTGCACAAGTGTTTTACACGCCTATGTATGTGACCGTGTATGGAGTGTAAAAAAAAAATTTACAGAGGGGTACACGCTTGGGAGGCATGGCTTAAGGCACGGCTGTGTAACGTGGCCTTGTAAATCTTAAACCACACGGCCGATAGGGTTTAATTGGCGTGAGCAGCAGGATCCATTCATCTCTATTCATTTTTTTTTTTTACTCCTTCGTGTTCATAATCATCTCTCTTCACTTCCACTAATTCTTCTTGTGATTTTTGCACCCATTCCTCCGGATTTAAAAGTTAAGGTATGGATCTTTACTTTCTCTTTTCAATCTCTTTATTTTCCTTGCAATGTTAAACTAAAGAACACTTTCTGTGTGTTCTAATCAAGGGGCTTTTGTGTGATTTGTTCATTGTTGATGATTTATCTTCCTTGCTTCGAGATCTGTCATACTTTTGTGTGGAATTCATGATGATTTTTTTGTTTTTGGACACAAACCTAGGGTTTCTACCTTTTGGGTAATTTATGTTGATTTTTAGATGTCATTCACATGAAAATTGTGTAAGGAATGGATTTCCGTGCTAAGATTGTTACATGATTGATTTTACACGATCATTGTTGCAAGGTGTGTATTTTTGAATTGTGGTGGGAATGTGTGATTCGAATACACGGGCGTGTATGGGCATGTATGCTGGGCATGTATGGGCGTGTGTGCTGGGCGTGTAGTTCCAATTAAGTCTAATTTGTGATTTTCACCTTGGATTGTAGCTCTATCTTTCATATTATCTATCATACAAGGGAGAGTGTTTGTGTGCAAATTGTTGGCTATGATCTTACTTATCACCTCGAGAAGGTAAAATCTGGTTTTGTTCTTCTGTTCTTTTGTTCTTGTGTCTCTAGATGCCTCGGATAAAGATTGTTGCTCAGAAGAGGCACCATAATGATGAGGCTAGTAGTAGTAGGGGGGCGATCCGCTATCCTATAAATATAAGGGCCAAGCATCGGCCGATTTACCATAACTACAAGAGCACTAAAATCGTTAGACCAAATGTGGCTCTTGATTGGGATGTTATGGGGCGGTTTGGCATTCGTCAAGAAGTTGAGGGTCTTCTACATGATCCTGCTTGGGTGAGATTGTTTTCTATCGAGGACAAAATCTATTTAGACCTGACACTCACCTTTATTGCTACCTTCACCATCAAAGAGCCCATGAGTGCTGGGATAGATAATGAAGTTGAGTTCCTTGCGATGGGTCAATACCAGAGGTATTCAATGATGGATTTTATTGAAGCTATGGATATCTATGAATCTACATTCCTTCGCTCTTCAGCCTTTCGTCAATTACCCTTGGGATTTCCCCATAGGTTTCGAGTAGGAAATTATTGGCCACAATTGGGATCGGGCATCTACACTTCTTCTTTTACAAAAGGTTCCACCTTTAGGCGACTATCCTTTCCAGTGCTTCATTACATCTTTGCTCATTCCACTACGGGCCT
>JBBMOL010004341.1:0-10633 GCA_037954665.1 Laguncularia racemosa | reverse complement strand
AAAGTTTTAATTATGGTTTTTATTTTTCAAAGATGGGATAGTTATGCTGCACGTAGAAATGGGAAAACTTAAAAGGAATTTTTATGAAAACTTGTCCAAATGTTTCTAAGTCCCGGCTTGTATGGGGTTACCCAATTAAAAGGGTAATAAAGTAGTGGAAGGCGTTGGGTTTAAAAAGGTGGCATAGGGGGGTAGTAATGGGGTAGTACTTGTGTGAAAGATAAGGAAGTGGAGAGATGCACAGACTTGTTTGTGGGGGTTTCTTAAAAAAATGGAGGAATGAGTATGACATGGTGGTAGCCTAGTTTTGAGAGTAAAACACTTGTATGAGAACTACATTTTGGGAAAAGGGTTTTTGGATATGGTATTGATTAGGTTTGGTTAAGGTTTTGGTCAAGTGTTGGATATACCATGAAACCCCTTGATTTTTTAAGTAGGGTTAGAACTTTTGATTCCCAAAAGTGTTGGAGTCATGGTACTCTTCTATTGTTGTCTCATTAAAATTAAAGAATTAAGTAAATATTTATTTTGCTTGAATTAAAATGGGGAATGCAAAACTAGGGTTTGTGGTATTCTATTTTGGGTATTTTGGCATTCCCTTCTTACTATTTTCAGGTGAGTTTGAAAAACACCCCATTTTTGACCCTAATAATTAAAAATTGGGTAAATTTTTTAAATTTTTTTTTATTTTAAATTCTTTTCTAATTTGCAAAAAAGGAAAAATTTTTAAAAAATAAAATATATCAATTTTGGAAATAATGATGGGAAATAATAAAAAAAGGAGTTAAATAATTTTTTTAAAAAATTTTAGAATTTCAAAAAAAATATAAAAATAATAAAAATTGCTTGCTAGTACAATTTGCATAAATTAAAAAAAAACTGAGAAGTGGGGAGCCCAGTGGTCCCAACCATGGCCTAAGGCGCGGGGGAAGGGGGGTCGGTCAGGGGTTCGAATCGCGGGGATTCTTCCCTTTTTTGCAATTTTTTTTCCCCCCTATATATGTTCAGTAGTGTTTGGCGAGCGAACGCCGTGCCAGGTGGTGACATCTCCTTCCTTCATCTAAAATCGTTTGCGCAGTGAGGAAATGGAATTGACTTTTGATTCAATTTTTTACACAAACCCAACAATTTTAGCTAAAAGAGAAAAACACACCCAATTAAAAATTCAAATCACAACAAAATTGAATTTTTTGCAGAATCAAATCAAATTGGGAAAAATTTCAACCGTTTTCCCGATTTGCCTCAATAAGAAGAAACCAGCTTACCCAATCGATTTTAGTGTTAAAATTTGGGCTCGAGGGGAGGAAGGCAAAGCAAGATCAAAAGTGAGAAAAAGAAAAATAAAAAGGATTGAAGCTTGCTGGGTTTCGAGCACGATCCCCGACCCGTTGCCAAAACGCCACTTGGGAGGTTTTTCGATTCAACCACCCCCAGCTTTAGGTTCCTCCCCTGGGAAGTTTTAAAAAAAACCCCCTCATTCGAAAAAAAGGACCGTGGAACGCCGCCGACGGGATTTCCACCCACCATGGTTCTTTTTGACCCGCCCGCCCGACTCGGCACGTACCGGTCCAGTAGTTGGTTTTTTTTTTTTTTTTATTTTTTAATTATTTATTGTTTTTTATTTTTTTTTTTTTATTTAGTTACAATTCGAAATATTAAAAAAAAAAAAAAATAATATAGGAAAATTAGAATTTAGATTAGTTTATTATTTTTTATGTTTATTTAAAAATTAGATAAATTTTTATAAAAATAAAAAAAAATAATTTTTTTTAATTTTAATAATAATAATAATAAATAATAATAAAAAAAAAGGTAGCTTAATATATAGAAACAAAAATGATTTTTATCCTTAGAAAAAAAAATCCTTTTTTTAAAATAAATTAAAAATTTTTTTTTTCCAAAATTTTTTTTTTTAAAAAAAAAAAATAAAATAAAAAAATCAAGCTTAAGCTTAGATTTTTTTTTAAAAAAAATGTAAAAATGAAAAAACTAAACCGAAGTAATTTCAAATTAAAATTAACAAACCTACTAATTTTTATGATAACGAATACGGTTGTTTGTCCTAAATAGCAAATATGTGGGAAACCCCTTTGGGGCAACTCTAAAAAGGGAAAAAAAACCATTTTTCCATTTGAATAATATTTTTAATCAATAAGAAAAAAAAACACAACAAAAAATAAAAAAAAAATAAATAACAAAAAAACATTGGATTGGTTTGATTTCAGAGAATAAGGTGGTAACTTTTTGGTTTTAATTATAGCCCCTTTAGTCCCGAAACTTTGGTTTTTCCTTTCCTTTTTTAAAAAAAAAAAGAGGGAAAATTCGTTGATAGTTGTCCAGTTAGGGTTAATTGCTAATCAATCCCAAATTTTAAAAATCTTTCCCAAATTTTATTTGGGTGGCGTCCAAAATAAGAGAAATTTCTTTTTTAAGTCGAAATTTAATTAATGAGCTAGGGTTTAGAAAAAATTGGGATTAGGAATAAAAGGGAAAAAAAAAAAAAAAATTAGCAAAAAATGATGATTTCTATTCTAATGAACAGTTTTATTTTTTCTTAGGATTGGTTTAATGATGATGTGAACTATGAGAGAAAGATTAGTTTACCCTTATTGATAATTTTGATTGTTTGGTTTTTTTATTATTTTTATGGGGGTTTTGAGGAATCTAATTGATTATTTTCTTTTGGGTTTTAGATTTTTTGATTTTTGGTTGTTAGGGGTTTTATTACCCTTTGGGGTTTGGGGCCCTTTAACAGTTTTGTTTGCAAATATGTTTAGTACGTGTGTTTCCTTGAATGGCCATTCCCATTTAAATTTAAATCCTCATTTATTTTTTTTAAAAATTTCTTGATCGATTTCTAAATAAAAATTTGATTTGAAACCACTTAAATGGATAGTGAACCTTAGTGTATCTTACTTAAGTAGGTTTCATGGGGGAATGTTTTTACTTTAAAAATTAAGGGTGTGACATAATGGATAACTGGTCATATTTAATTTAATTAAAAAAATTATATTAAAACCCCCCCCCCCTTTAAATGGTATAACGAATTTTGTGTGTGTTCTTAAGTAGGACACATGGCGAACTATTTATACTTAGGGATAGGGGTGTGACATAATTGGTTCAAAATTTAAATTTAAAATTAATTATATATTTATATATATGTGTGTGGGGTTGTGGGTTTTGCGGTGGTGTTTTTATGTATTAAATTACAAAAATAATAAAAAAAAAATGTGTTACCAAAAGTTCACCAGTCATCATTTCTTTTTCCCCTTCCCAATTTTTTTCCTCACTTGCCTTCTCTCTCCCTCACTCACCCACTCACTAAAAAAATTCCTCAAAAAATGGTTGTCAAAGCTCCTTCACACATCACCCCCCATGCATAGTAGTCCCCATAATATCCTAATCCTAAACCTTGTTTCTGCCCACTTGCACTTCTAAGCTTAAATCTTTTCCCCAAAAATTAAAATTTACCTTTCTCTCTCTCCTTTATAAACCAGCTTATCAAAATTTCCCTTCTTTTCCCAAAAGCTATTGAGACATCTTCAAGTAGAAAAATAAAAAATTAAGTGAAGGAAATGAGGGGAGGTGTGGGAAATCAAAAAAAGGGGTGGATGGTTGAATAAAAAAATTGCCCATTTAAACCCACTCAGTGACTACCTTAGCAAAGCCATAAACCACTTTGGTTTAAGGGTTTGGTTTATTTTTGAGCCTATTTGCCACTTTTTTTTTAATTTAATATTTTTAGTTGCCCTTTATTTTGCCCAAAAAATTTTTTTAAACACCTTCCCAAAATTCTCTTGATCCATGGTCAAGAAAATAAAAATTTCTATATTATTCACTTTTCCCATAGGCCTTTAAAAAAACCCTAAAATCTGTTTTAAACCTAAAACCAAACTAAAAAAAATTAAAATAAAATTAAACCAAATTATTTAAATTGCTATTCATAGGGTTTATTAGAGAACAAAGGTATAACCTTTTTTAAAAAAAAGGGTGAAGGGTGACTATTCTATTTTTTGATGGTACTATGTTAAAAGATTTAATGAACAATTGCATATTCAATTTTAAAATTAAATTGAATTTGTGTATTTGTATTTTATTAAGGTTGGTACCAAATAGGGGTCATGGTTTTGGATGTTTCTTTGGGCTTTTATCGTAAAGCAATTGTATGAAGATTGGTGGCTGGTTGAAAAATCACAGTCAATTGTATATTCTTGATTTGTTTTTATAAAGTTTTTCATAATCAAAAGGAAAAAAATCATTTAGGTAAAAACTTTTGAAAAAAAATTATGATTTAAATTTTAAAGTTCTACAAGTTTCGTTTTTACGATTCTATATGTTTTACCGATTTTACAAAAAAATCGCAATTTTGAAACCAGGATGGGTAGTTTAAGAGTTGCCACACAATTGGATTGCAGGTCACCAATACGATGGAACTTGGTTTTTATGGTTAAAGTTATGCCCAAACCAATTTAATGGGTTTTTAATAGTGGTATAAGAACTTTGTGGACATTTGTGTGGAATGGCTACTAATTTTTAGTATAGGGGTGAATTGTATAAAATTTTTTTTTTTTCTTTTAATTTTTTTTTTTAAAACTGGGTATCTTTTTAGCAAATCTATGATTTGTCTAGTTGTTTAGTCGTTAATTTTTGCTTGTGCAGTTGCCCCCCCCCCCTTAAAGGGCTTTTGCTGTTTTGTTTGATGGTTGTCATAAGGATGTGGCGAAGGGTTTGGGCCAGTTTTTGAAATCCCTTTACCCTCTGATCCAATAGGGTTTCCCAAGCCCTATGGGGTTTTTCATAAAAATACTTGCTATCTTCACAAACCCTCAAGGTTCTAATAAGAACTCGAAACTGTCCAAACCATTAGATTTTTTTTAATATTCTTTATTATTTTAAAAAATTTTTCTTATTCTTTGATTATTTTTATAAAAAATAGCTTGTTCTTGGAATAAATAATATTTTTAAATTTTAGTATTTTAATATTATTAAAAAATTACATTTTGGGTTAAAAAAAGTTGCGACAAAAAAAATTTTTTTTAATTTAAAATAAAAAAATTATGAACCAAATATAACTTAATAAAAAACAAAAAAATAAAAAAAATTTAACAATCTTAATAAAAATAAAAAATTCTAAAACAATAATAAAGGCATTAATCTTATTTTTTTTGGGAATTCTTACTTACAGTTGACTTTCATATCTTAAAACCCCCATTATCTTCTCCCCTTCTTTGAATGATGAAAGGGGAAAAAACCCCAAAAAATACATTAGAGTTAGGCAATTAATAGTTGTTCTGTATAAAAGAAAAATTATTGTATAAAAATCAAAATTTTTACCCCCCTCTCATTTGATAAAAAATTTTGACGAAACCAATGTTCTATTATTAAGTTTTAATCTCTTCTATGGGCAAATTATTTTACTAGTACTAAAATGCAGACTCAGAAGCAACTACAAACATAGGAATACCCAACACGTCTTTACTAGTTCTTGTAATGTGGATATTTAATTCCTTTGCTTTCCCCCAGCTAGATATCAAAAAAATTATTTCCCTGGGAAAATAAATTCTTCTAAATAGTGATCCAAATTTTGACTTGCTTGGATGGGATTTTTTGTTAAGAAATTTCACCAACCCTTGATTTTTTGAAAAATCTAAAGGAACGTTTGAGTAGGTTTAAGGGTGTCCTAGAAGAAAAACTACTACTATTCAAACCCCAAAAAGCCCCAGATTTACCCCCTTTATTGGTTTCCTGAACTACTCGTAAAAAATGTTTCTAACATTTGAATTTCTATAGAGCCCTTTACTCCATAAATTTGAAGGAAAAACAAAATTATAGCCTTCACTTAAAAAATAGATTTAGAATAGTACAAAAAGCCCAAAAGATGTGTAATCACCCTAATTTTTTAAACTTTTCAATATTTTCCCCACCATCATTTGATTCATATCTGAAGAGGGCCTTTTTCCCTTCAACCAATGATTTCCTAATCTCAAAAAACCCTTTTTAAAATAATAATTGCATTTGGATTTGGGGACGGAAAAAATATTGGGTTTCCTTTTAAAAGATTGCCAACTTTATAAATTTGCTTCTGCACCTCCTAATCATCATGGTGGGGGAAACATTTTAATGTTTATCCATAAAATTTAACTTATAAAAAATTTTTTTGCATTAACCGCTGTCATCAACATGTTTGTAGAGTTTCACTAAGTTTTGCAACTAGGAAAGTTTTATTATGGAATATCCAATTGTTTACTGCCTCCCCAAAATTTTTTGATCTTGATGGTGTTCCCACTAAAATGACACTATCACATATCTTTTCAATCCCCTTTTCTATCAAAACCAACCCTCCTTCACAATTATTTTAAAATATCACACAAAAACGCATGGTAGGACCTTTCCGAAGAATTAACTATCTTTTTCTTAGTTTCAGGGCCCAAATTTTGTAATCATTGCATCACCCGTAAATAATTATCTATATAATTGTAGAAAATTTTTTTAATTAGCCCCCATTCATAAGATTTAAAACAAACTTCCCAAGCCCCTTTTGTTGGGGCTTTGGGGAACTAACAAAAAATGCATGAAAATATAAAAAATGTCAAAAAATATAATTTTCCCTTATTTTTATGAAAAGATAATTAAATAAAGAATTTTACTCCATGATTGATTTTGAAGCTCAATTTTGTCAAAGAATTATATTGTGATAGTCACGTACCCCTTTTTTTTTTTTTGATATCCATAAATCTTTTTTTACGCAACTCAGAATTTATATTTTTCAACAACCCAATTTTTTCCTTCTCCCATTATGATTTTCTGATTTCCTTTTTTCATGGGTTTCGAAAACAGCTTAAAAAGTAGTTGCATATTCAAGAAAACCCTGAATACTCAGTTAAAATATTAAAATGGGGTATTCATGAACATTATTGCCTTTGCAAGTTTTGCCTACAAATTTTGATTAAAAAGCCCGTTTCCTATGTTAAAAACTTCATTCTCATTTTGTCATTTCTCAAGGGATAGTAGACTTGTCTTAGTCTTTTATTTCTTTTTTTGTATGCATTCTCCAAATGATTGGTAGGTGCTTATTTCCCTTGT
The DNA here is from genome assembly GCA_037954665.1 of Laguncularia racemosa. Lineage (NCBI taxonomy): Eukaryota > Viridiplantae > Streptophyta > Magnoliopsida > Myrtales > Combretaceae > Laguncularia > Laguncularia racemosa. Next base: position 3,550 of record JBBMOL010004341.1, on the reverse strand, counting down.
TTACTCCCTTTTTTAGTTTTTGGGAAAACAAAAATTGTAATAAAAACACCCCCCCCTTTAATTTTTTTCCCCTCCCCAATTCATTATAGACAAGAGAAGTCATTTAGTTTATTGGATATCACGTTGACAGCTTGCTTCCTACTTGAAAACTTGTTTGGTTTGGGATTTTTTTCGGGTTCTTTTTTTTTGACCCAATAATGGTAAGGGGACCTCCTCTTCCCAACATCAATGGTAACAATTTTTGGAAAACTTTGGGAATGCTCTTTCAAAAATTCATTTAAAGTATTATAACTTTAGGAGAATATTTTTCCCAAAGAAAACTATATCTTAAAAATTGAAAACAAATTTTCCCTTACCAAAAATACAATAAAAATATACATGCCTTTTTACAAACAAAGTCCGAAAAAATATTAAATATTAGGGGCCGTTTTACACGGCTGGCCTTTAGTGTGTATAGGCCGTGATGTTTTGGTGTCCCTGAACCCCCCAATAAGGGTCGTGCCTTCTGACGGTATTGGGCCGTGTTGTTTCTAGGGTCCCTGACAAATATAGGGCCGTCCCTTTTTCCCCGTGTACCCGGCCGTGTATTTTTTCTGATCAAGAATTCTTGATTGATATCCCCCCCTAAAATTGATGCGGGGATCAAGAAGCTAAATTTGCCAACAAAAACTGATGCGTGCCAAGAAAGAGCCTTAGTAAATTCAGCCGTTTGAAGATCAGAAAGATTGGGGAAAAGGAAAAACACCTTTATCAAAAGTTCTTAAAGAATTGACGCCACTTCATTGTTTCGTACGCTAGAAAAAAGGGATTGTAGAATCTGAACAACACTAGTTTTATCGACATAAAAGGGGTAGACCCGTTGAGGAAAAAAAACCCCACCCAAAAAATTAAAGCCAAATGACTTGGGAGCAAGCAGACGACAAGCACGATATTCGGACTAAATAAAAAGATTAGACACACGATTTGTTTTTTAAACTTCCAAGAAAAAAAGAGGTACCAAGAAACAACACAACCAGTAAAGAGCGACGTTATCAGAACAACCCGCCCAATCGCATCACTATTTTGGGGTTAGTGAATAGGAGACTCTGTAAAAAGAACAAACCACGATGAGAGTCTCTTTAAATACTAACAATAGGCGAACTGCTGCAAAATTAAGATTTTGGGGTTTCCTCATAAATTGAAAACTTGTTGTACAGCAAATGAAATATCGGAAGTAATGTCAGAAAATTGGGACTTCAAAAGGGTTGCGATATAGAGATAAAATCAGATAGAAATCCCATCATTTTTTGATATTTAACATTCATTCCAAAGGGGTTTATAAACAATGTCCTCTTGGAGCCGCTAAAGCAAAAAGTTTTTTGTATATTTATTTTAAAGAAGAAAAATAAGCAGAAGAAAGCGAACCTCAAGACCAAAGAATTAAGTTAAGATCCCAAATCCTTCTATGAAAAAAAACTTAAAGACGCTCCTGTAACTGAGACATCAATTGAGTATCAGTCTTGTGATGAAAATATATAACATAGCAAAACAACAAAAAAATTTCCCCTTGTCAGTCTTGAAAAGTAAGAAGAATATAGATTTGAAAAAAGGAAAAGCTAAAAGAGTTTACAAACTTCTCAAACCAGGCTGGAGCCTGTTTTAAACCGTATAGAGACCGTTTGGCTTACAAACATCTGGGGGGTGGGGAAAAAAACAATCCGGGAGGGGGAGTATAAGAATCTTCCTTGAGGCCCCCATGCAAAAATGCTTTTAACACCATCTGTGTAAGAACCCCCTTTAGATCCAATAGATAAAAACCCGGGACATTGTATTTTTGCCAAAAAGTGAAAAGGGTTTCCCTTTTATAATAAATTTCCATATTCCTGTCGATGCCAAGAGCCCCCAACCTTTCCCATATCGTAAAGGGGAACCATCATATCGAATCTTAAGGAAAAAACCCTTTTACAACCAATGGGTTTAACACTCAGGACAGAAAACAATATCCCAAGTGTGTTTGTCTTGAAGTGTTTAAAGTTCCTCTTACTGGCTTTTTCCAACAAGTTTTTAGCAGCCTGAGAATAAAGGTAGGAATTGTAGTTTTAGTTTCAATTGAGAATCCCAAAATTCTTCTGGAGGACAGTGTGCCGGTTGTCGTGAAGAATCATTAAAGCATTTTCGGGCGGGTCAGCAAGGAAAAATCCAGGCTTGAACTTTTTATCAAAATAAGAGCATAAAGTGGGGAAAAGTACAACAGAAAGATGTCGAAGTGTTGCTGAAAATAGTATTCATGTTCAAAGAAAATCACATCCCGAGCGATATCCCTCGTTTATTAATGAATCAAAAACCACAAAAACCTTTATGTTAAAGCTGAAAACCCTAAAGCCAATCGAACAGATTGGGTACAACTTATGACGTTTCAGGGTTTTGGTAATAAAGAAACAAACAATCCAAAAGTATGTAGCTTTTGTAATTAGGATGTTTCCCAAAAACATTTTTTAATGGGAGAATCAAATTCAATTGTTAAATGGTAAGCATTAATTAGTAAAGGGAAGTGAAAAAGTTTTGGTCCAAAATTGCTAGAACAGAAGATTTTAACAAAAATGTGCGCCCACTCTAACAAATTCGTTTTTTCCCGTTCGGCAACTCCTTTTGGAGGTTTTAAAAAGGAAGGGGTTGTAAAAAAAATCCCCTTTTAGAAGAAATGTTGAAATATGAAAAATATATTCACCACCATTATCAACCGTAAGATTTTAATACAAGTGGAAACGATTTAATATTTTCAAAAAGGTTTGAAAACGTAAACACGTTTCTTTGGGAAAGCAAAAATTAAAAACCTGTAAATCGACTGTAATTCAATAAAGTCACCCCAAAAAAATTTTTTTAATGATCATGTGAAATAACAGGCAAATTTCCCAACTCACTATGATAAGTCAAAACATTTTTGGCCGATACCCAAAACAGGAAAAGGCAATGTCTTACTTTTTTCCCAGTTTTCAAGGAGAACAAAACAACTAATAAATTTATATGGAAACCGGAACACCCCTTTGCAACAAATGATTTAAAAAAATTATTTGATGTCCAAACGTCTTGCCGAGCCCCTTATTTTCAACAAATTTAAAAAAGCTAATGACAAAGTCCGAGGAATGGAAAATTTTAATGAATTAAATGCCCACTTTGGCCCCCTTTCCCATCACCTTCCCCCCACTTGATCCCGCACAGACAACCATCACAGAAAAGTGGACATCACAGTTAAACCACCTTTGCCCAACAGAAGTAAGTTTGTAGATAAATTTAGAGAAACCAAGAATGTCGAAAGGAAGAGCTAATACACCAACTTCGTAATGGAATATTTTTCCCTCAACAAAATGAAAGTGTTTAGTACCCGGGTTTTGGGCCCCTGCCTTTGCCCGTGTTGGGGGCCTTTTTTGGTTTGGAAAACCAGCATTTTGATTAAATAAATAGGGGGGGCATAAATGGGCTTGTCGAATTCATCCATTTCTGCATTTTAAAAAAGGAAAAAACAAAAACAAAATTCGTAAAATTACTTTAAAGTGTTGGAGAAATAAATTTA
>JBBMOL010004340.1:0-10639 GCA_037954665.1 Laguncularia racemosa | reverse complement strand
TTGGATCATCTTGGAGACAAGAAGGAAAGGAGGAGGCAGAGCAGGCAGCCGGAAATAGAGGCTTGTTATGTTTTTACTTTTTGTCTTCATTTTGTTGATGAACATGAGTAGCTAAGCTACCTTTCTAGCCAAAGGGTCATAGATGTTTAATTCCCCACGAATTGTGAGGTCTAATTGACTTGTATTTTATTCTATTATTTGTTTTTGGACATTCAAATATCTTCTGAACGTTTTGTCATTATTATCTTTGTTGATTGGTATGAATTAGAGCACTTCTACTCAATTAGCAAGTTAATATATTGTCAACTAGCACGTCAAATCCGTAATTGTTTGATTGTTCTAGTCTTAGTGACACAATAACATGTTTGGTTATAAAATAAATGATCGAATTCATGTTATGGGGTGTATGATCATGTTTAAATAGGTTACCTTATAATCTACTGGCATGAATTTGGGGTGGTCTCTCTAGTTTTTAATGCTGTTGGTAGATTAAATCCTAAGCGCTTGTCTAGGGTTGTCTAATCGATAAGAGAAATAATCAAAGTGCTTGTCTTGATTATCGAGGAAGTATGGAGAGATAGGTTGTCAGAGCTTGTTAATAACCATAATCAGTTTATCTAGAAATAAGAATAGAAAACATTTGCATCGATGATCAATTCCTAGAATTAAACTATTCTTGATTCATTTGGCTAGGCTTTTTATCAATATTCGATTTTATTATCTTGTTTCAACATTATTTGATTCACAAACAAAACCTCCCATTTTTCTTTTCCTCTTTATTCTCTTTGAATAGAAAATATATTTAACCAATCCCTATGGATTCGACCCTACTCACCACTATATGCAAATCATATAATTGTCTAGGAGTAGGTTTTATTTTTGTTGGATTCGACACCCAGCAAGGTTTGTATGGCTTTTAGTTAATTTCTAGATATTTGTTACTAATTCTAGTAAATCTTTATGTTATAAGATCTTTATCATAGGGAATTATAAGGATTATCTGTCTCAAAAACAGAAGTAAGAAACTCCTTAGAAGGTTAGTGAAACTTCTAGTGAATTTCTTGAAGTCGATGTTAACTCTAGCTATTTCTTATATTATAGGACCTTTATTATAGGCTTCCTAAGGAATTCTAACAAGAAATTTATTAGATCTCGTAGATCATTCTACTCCAAGAATCATCATCCATGAAAAACATAAGATCTTTCCACCATCTTTTCCTTAATTATATAGTGGAACATCTATCGAAGATCTCTTATTGAATTCTATTAAAACATTAAGTTCTTTGATATGAACCCTTAATAAATAAAAAAGTTCAAAGAAAGGATGTTAAGATCTTAATTTTGAATCTTGAAGACTTTTGATCATTTATAATCATTTTTGGCCTATTGGAAATCCATGGACATATTTTTGGACATTCATAGACATATTCTTGATATGTTGTGGACATATTCTTGGACATTTATGAATATATTCTTGGACATGTTGAAGGATATACTCATGGACATATATTTGCCATTTTCATCGCATCATTTGAGACTTAAGCACGAACCTTGAGAACGAATCGATTTATAAACAAAGGGTTGTGAACTTGGACTTGAGGTCTTGAAAAAAAAATGAAATTAATGATACTATTAATTTCATTTTATTCATGGATAGTAAAAATTAACATTAATGATGCCATTTTTCATGGATAGTAAAATAAAAAATTAGTGATACCATTTATTCATGGATTGTAAATAAAAATAATTTAATAAAAAATTCATGGATAGTAAAATTGAAATCAGGATTCAGATAAGAACCTAGATAATTAAAAGATACCCTAAAAGACTTTAAAAGACTCTTATAAGACTTGGGGTTCATATCGGGACACTGAATAATATATTTTAGTCGTAGTTATTCTTATATGTATTTTCTCTTATGTTTAATTGTTTAGTTTTTTCAAAAGACCTTTAGTTTCTACCAAAGGATTATTACAATCCTCAAGTCAAGCCTAGGTGAGGGAGTTCGGATGATCTGCTATCAGTTTGCTACTTACTAATTGTGTGATGTTTTGTTTATTACTATTGATTGTTTGGAATGATGATTGCCTTGCATGCTTTTCATCTGTGTGGTCACCTTATTAACCAGTAAACTTAAATTCTTAGCCAAAATAACCAAATTACTTGTCGCATGTCTATGACTTAATAAGTATAGAGAAAGGAATGAAGAGTGTTCAACCTTTGCCAAATTTTTTTGAAACATTTCAAGTCTTTTTAAAAGTTTTTTTTTTAAGATTATATAAAAAATCAAACATGTGCTCTTAGAGGCTACTGTTTATAAAACCTCAGTGTTGCCGATGGTAATTTTATCAAAATTGATTTTGTTAGAGGCAAAGTGAATGGGACAACTCTTGTTTATGGCTAATGAGGTATTGTTAACAGTTTGATTGTAGGTTGATGCCTTGATGAGGAATCACCTAATTTGGCCATAGAGGCATTATTGTTTGATTGATGGTGAATGGCCCAATGTGGAATTCACCAAGACTAGCCCTTGGGACATTTTTGTTCTCAGCAACGGGTAAGTGTCGAGTTTGTTTAGGGGACTATGCCTTTAGACAACCTCCAAGTAAGGTAAGGTGCTCCATGCAAGTAAGTATGGAGGTCAATCGAAGTATAGACGACGTAAATCTATACCTTTCGTGGTTCGAACTCCCATGAAAGTGTTGCTTGCATTCATCACACATGAATTCATTTCATATCTAGATATATTTCATTATGTGTTAATTAATGCTTGATAACTTTCTTGAACAGTAGTAGTGATGGCGAACTCACTAAGCCATAATTTGCTTACCCCCCAACAGTTCTATTCTTGCAGGGTATTCTAAAGTTAGAAAATGGGCTAGGAACAAAGTGATGAGTTTTCCAGACTCAAGTCTAATGGATAGCTAAAGAACTAGAAGATAATTAATAGTCTAGGATGAGTGAATAACAAACTATAAAGCTATTGTTTTATAACTTTATCATTTTTAAAAAAAATTCAAACTAATGTTCTTAAATATTGAGATTACCTAATTTTACTATTTAGTAGGGGATATCGATTCTCTGTAATTCTGGAGAACTATAATAATTGGTTTCCATGGTTATTTTCATAATAACTAATTATATGTACTATCAATTATGGTGAGAAGTGATTATTAAATTAGAATCTTGCAACCTCTGACTTGCAAGACGGTTTTCATATTATGATGCACACATGATATGACAACTTTTAGGAAATTCTACTAGGCTCCCTATAGGGTCGTTATAGTAACCTATGTCCACACATAATATGACACAAAAATAGCACTTTCTTAACTCCACACTCCATGCAAACAATTCAATAATCACTCACTATGCGATATAATATAACCCTCTAAACAACACTATAGTTCAACGTACTAATATAACCTTGATCCTCAAGTGACCAAAAAAATTCAACAAGCTAGGATTTTGAGATCTTACTAATAAGCATGCCATTCCTTGCTTTGATACCAAAATATTATGTGTTTAGATCTATAGGAGATTCTAAACATGATTGGTTAATAGTGCAACAATTATGAAAATATGCGAGGGGTTTGTGTTTTGGATATTTTTGGTGCTTTCTCAACAATGAAAATTAAACAAATAGTAAGATATGAATGATTATTAAAATGGTCTCCATAATCGAATTAAGGTTGTTTGATGTGCCTTACTAGTTGGATAGCAAACACGTCACAAGTGACGTGAACAACAAATTCCTAACAAAAAATGGCGTGATCATTAACTTCACAATTGACCCTCAAATTCACGAGATTAATATTAAATGATGTAAGGAACAAGCAATTGTATAAATATCGGTGGAAAACATTGGTAATGAACTAGAATTTCACTCAAATTGAAATGATTCAAATATGAAATGGAAGAACCCTAATTTATGTAGATAATGACAAGTCACCAACAAATTGCACTTAGATATGACTTACTAAACCCCAATTTAAAAAACAATAAAAGGAAGATTGATATTACTCACAATCGACTCAAAGTTGGTTTCGCCACAATTTCACTTGAAAATTGATAAGAGATATTTTGCATGCAAGAGAAAACCTTATAGCAAAGAAAGTGTATGTTTCAAAAATGTTTAAAAGCTCCTTCAAAGCCCCAGTTAGTAAGTATTTATACTTGCTTCAATTGGGGTAAAAATAACACAAAATTACAAAAAAGCCACTTAGTGGCTAGTCTTAAAATCAATAAAATTATAAGTATAAATAGTTTTTAAATGGCCGGTTTTTTACTTCAATAGAACACTTGTGGACCAATTCTTCTTTAATTTATGTAGGTTTATGAATAAGCCACAAACCGAGCTTTTGCAAATTTATCTACCATCTTGTAAAAATCGACAAATGTACCTACTGGAATGCACAACAAAAGTGTAATAAAAAAGAAGATACTAAACAAATATTCTTAGGGTCGGATTGTTCAAAGAGGACCCTCACACTAAATTTTGTAACCCTTTGGCTCTTTCTCTAGTAATAGATTCTGTAAGATTTTTATTCCTATCATTGTTGGAGTTATGCAATCAATATAACTCATGATTTTTGGAATTCAATGGTGATAAGATCCATGATAAGAGCCAAGCCGAAAGAAGGAATGTGGATCCTCTTAAAGTGTCATCTGAACTAATCACAAGAAATCGAGCAAAACGATTCAAGGAAGCACTTAACGGGTTGATAAAGGATGTCCACGAAGCCGGAAAGGATTGGAGCAATCATGAAATTGGAAAGGATTGGAACAACCATGGGAATGCCCTTGCTCTTGTACAAGTCATAAAGGATACGGGATGAAGAGGGCGTGTCTTTACAAGGCACGGCGTGTAGGAGTCTCAAGGTTACACAGAATCATACACGGTTATATACATGGCTAAAAGGCACAACGTGTATGGAGTCAAGAAAATCCACAGAAAGATACACATCTAGAAGTACACGGCCGTGTATCTCTTCAACACTGGCTCAAGGCTGGCTCCAAGGCCGCCACCCTTCATGTCTACACCGCCGGCCTTCACATTTGTTTTGTTGATTTTACGCAACTTATCTAAGTTATCGTTTTGGGCTTTATTGTTACGAATTGTAAAAACCCCAATATAAAGTCCTAGGGTTAGAATATAAAGGAGATACAACATTGAAAGTTTGAAAACACTTTGAGAGAATTCTTCTCTTGGTTCTTTAAAGAACTAACCTAGAACTTATCAGATTTTATTTTCGTGGCGTTCATCTCGACTTATCAATCGGTCTTTCATCCCGATTGTGGCGTCTTCATATTATACTAAGGTTCTTGTCTCGCTTATAGACAACGGGTCGCAGTTTCCACTTGAAGGTGTTTGGCATCTTAGGTAACGAATTCCAAACGTATTGGTATTGGGTTTCGTCACACGTTGGCGTGGTTCGTATCAGTTAGGAATCCGATCAAACCGATCTCGCATCAGTTTGGTATCAGAGCTTAGGTTTGTCAAAACATCAGTACGGTTTGAGGAAGGTAACATCAAAAAACCCTAACTCCAATCATTCATATCAATTGTTAGTATTCAATTTCATAGTATTAATTGTCTATTGAAAGTGTAGTATCTACTATTCAATTTTGTCACAAAAAAAAAAAAAGAAAAGAGAAACGTGATCAAAAGCAAAAAAACAAAGGCAAAAAAAAAATATTCAGAAAGAAAAAGAGGAAAATTTGCGAACACTAGAGTTGTTTTGAATTCTACGGAAGGGAATTGGTGTAGTTTAGGTTAGTTCCAAGAGAATTGAGAAGAGGAATTGGCGAGTTGATATCATCGTTGTTTGTGAGAATACACGAGTAACTGTGTGATATCATCATTCGAGCGAAACACGTAAGGGAGTGTATTGTGAGGTTTAATCATATATATATTTTGTGTTAGTACTAATCTTTTCTGTTAGAACAATGTCGAGGCAACATTCTCCTGAAGGTGAGAGGGGAAGGTTTGATGCTAGGTTAGTGAATGAGGTGTTGAGGGGTGAGATGAAGAGAATGTTTCAGGAGGGAATGGAACAAATTCATGAGACTGTAGAGCAAAGACTAAAGCAATCTACAAACGTCTTCCAAGGGCGTAAGAGGGAGAGTTGTTCCAGGAGAGTGCAAAGGGGTGGAGATGAAATGTCAGATGATGACTTTGATGAGCCTTCTGTCCGGAGTTATAGAGGTTATAGTGGTCGGAATAGAGGAACAAGGGATTGGGAAGATAGAGGAGATAGGAATAGAGAGGATAATCAATTGAGTAGTATAAAGATGAAGATTTCTCCTTTCCAAGGGAAGAATGATCCTGAGGCGTACTTAGAGTGGGAGAAGAAGGTGGAGATGGTGTTTGATTGTCAAAACTATAGTGGGAGAAAGAAAGTGAAACTTGTTGCCATTGAATTTTCGGTTATGCTATGTGTGGTGGATTAACTAATTTTGAATGAAAAGGGAAATGGCAAACCACCTATTGGGTCGGGGAAAGATGAAAAGGGTGATGAAGAAGCATTTTTCCCTGCGTTTTACATCGGAATTGAAACAACATTGCAAATTTTAGGCGGGAAGCCAAAAGTGGGGATGATTTTTTAAGGGAGAGGAAGTTACTGGATAAGGGAAAAAGTAAAGGGGGGATAGAGAGGTACAATGGTAGATTTCTTGCGGATTGAATAAAAAAAATTAAAAAATATTGTTAAATTGGGCCCCAATTAGTAAATAGAAGTTTCCTATGGCTAAAAGGTTAGAACCAAAAAAGGTTTAAAAGGTTTAGTAATGCATGGTTTTTCAACAGGATATGTTTCATCCCCCTGGAAGACAACCAAGGAAGAGAAGAAAACCCTTTACCTATGATGTACGTTTATCGTTCAAAACAAGTTTAACCCTTCTAATCCTAACTTACGATCATTTTAGGCAAGTGTCCCTATCGCTAGTAGTATACTAGGAGTATAGTTTGACCCTACGAAGACTTATTTACTAGTATAAATTCCCCCTATTAATTCTCATATTAATGACTCAATACCCAAATTTTATTGCTTAACTTGAAAAAAAACGAATAAAATGAAAAAGAAAATGTATTAAAACACCCCCTTTAAATTAATTAAAGACTAAACTTTCCCCTCCCCAGTCCCCCCCTAAACTCATGCAACTTTTTTTAAATTTCCCAAAAATTTTCCAATGATTAATACCCAATCTTATCTGTGGTTTCTTTCACAATTAGGGTCTTCTAAAGATAAAATTTTTAAATTCTAATTAAGCCAATTAAGATCTCTCTTAAATTTAACAAAATTAAGATTGCAATAAAATCCTGGGGACTTCAATTAAACCAGACCAGATGACTCGTTAAATACAGAAAACCTCTATAACCTTCTCTGGATTAAAAGGGGTCTTTTTTTCCATCCCCAAATCTACTCTATTAAACGATTTCTCAATCAATAACAAGAATAATATCCTAATACTGCGCACATTCAAGTGAAAAAAATATGATTGCAACATGAAAAACCCTCAAAATTAAAATTTAAATTTTAAACATCAACAAATTCTGTCACTGACAATCGGGGGGTTTCTCGGGAAAAGGTATGAAACAATTAGCCACCATGATCAAATAAAAAAAGAAAAAACAAAAATAATTGAGTCCAAAAAAGAAAATTCAAAAACGAAATATCTTGGCTTCAAATCCGAAAACTATTTGCAACAACTTCTCTCTTCGGGGTTTTTCCTTGTTCGCCTCCTCTTTCTCTCCTTAGGGTTGTTCTATTTTACTTCCTAGGAATTGGTCGAGCATTTCACGGAAAGATGATGTATCTTTTTTTCCAAGTGAATCCGAAAAAGTGAATAACAGCGCCTTACACGCCAAACAACATGGCCAGTTTTTCAAACGTGTCCCCCCTTGGTCGATAATTGAAAACCTCTTTCTTTTTCAGTGTTTGGCAGGTGGGAACACGACTAGGAACACGGCTCCCAACATGGCTAGCAACACGCTAGTTTAAAAACCGGCCAAATTCTGGAGTTTCCCACTCTTCGAAACTCTGCTAGGGTTCAAGGAACCCCTTCACAAGCCGTGCCCTTTCCAGTGACACTTTGCTTTGGGGTTCCCCAGGTTTCATGACAGGGCGTGGCTTTCCCTTGTTGTCCTTGAGTAAATTTTATCTTGTCTTTTAAGTTTCAATCATGCTCCATTTTGATTTTTTTAAGCTTCAATCATTTCCATTTTGTCTTTTAAGCTTAAATATTCCTTTTGTTATCTTTCTCCTTCTCTTTGGGTATTTTACCCAAAAAACATAATATTTACTGTTAAGTATGAATTGCTTTTGATTTTATTCAAAAGACACACAAATTCATCTTAATCCCTAATTTTCAAGGGTTTAATTTTTTTCTTTTTCAAAATTTCCCCCCCACTTAAGGTTTTGCTTGTCCCAAAATAAAAAAAGATTTTAAGAAAACCCCCAAAGGCCCAAATTTCTAAGTTCAGCAAACAAGAAGATATTTTAGCACATCGATTTCATGCTACAAAATCAACATTGTAATCCTTTTTCAATCTTATGTTGTTTATCAAAATCAAATACTAAAATTTCCCCAAAAAATCCAAGTGAATTAAATATTACCCTTTTTCATTTTAAAATAAAATTCCCAAAGTCAGAATTGCCACAAAACGGACTAGTAAAAAAAAGTATACCCTCCTTTTACCATGTTTTAAAACAAAACAAAAGGGGCTAAAGGGATTTTTTATCCACTTGTCTCCTAGCTCTTCCTTTTTGTTTCATCTAATTTTAAGTTATTTAAGAGTTTACCCTTAAAGCACTTTAAAAAAGTTAACCAACCCCTGTAACGAACTTTCGATCGTAGTCCCCAGTTATCACCAGTTAAAAAGACGTTTTTTCCCCCGCGTAGAAGGCATCCCTTGGTTTTTCTTATTCGAGTCCAATTAACTCTTTAATTAATTAATTTTTTAAGACGGTTTTCCTTTGGGCAGTAAGTCCCAACCAGGCGATTTGGTAAAAGGTTTTAAAAATACCCCTTCGAACCTAACCATCTCAACAAAACTATCATTATACAATCTTTTAAGTTCATTTTTCTCGTTTTTTCATGACCCTTGAGCGAGCTTTTAGTATTTATCCCAAGTTCGTCACCTAAATCAATGATGTTATTCCCTAAAAAAGGGATCTTCAGGTTTAATTTTCAAGTCATGAGGCCCACTTCTTTTAAATATCACATTTTTTTTTTTTCAGAATTCTTCAAAAAAGGAAAACACCAATTTTCAAGTATCATTTTCTCCTTCCTCCAATTTTTATAGCTTCCTATGAGAAAAAGAAGGCATACAAAACTTTTGTGACCTTAAACCAAACCCCTTCCCCAAAATAAAGGTTAAATAACAATAAGTTTTCTTCACTTGGATTTCTCTTGTAATTTTAGCAACGTATCTCTAATACATAAAAGAGAAAAAATTGTTAAAGATTTTCCCTGGGGGTATAAAAAATCTCAGCAGTCCTTTTTTTAAAAGTCATCATCATTTAAAATTAATTTAAAGGGAAAATTTCTTTTTGATTTCACAACCCTTGTATCCTAAATTTTTTTTTCCCAACCCGCTTCCCCAACCCTTATAATAAAATTGTCCCCAAGTCCCCGTGAATGCAAAAAGGGGAAAAAAAGAATAAAGCAAAAAGAAACAAAAAAGGAAACGAAAACTTCCCCAACTTTTACAAAGCGGATCTTTAAAGAAAATCAAGCGCGCACAAGTTGAGTCAAGAGAACTCTGCAAAAGTAACGGGCGGTTTTTACTTAAAGTGTATCTCACAACAACAAAAAAAAAAAAAAACAAAACAAAAAAAAACTCATAAACGATGAAAATTAAAAATAACTTCATCACTTTTTTATTTCAAAAATTTGTGGTTAGTCGTCTTCCAAATCAGACAAATCAGGACAGTAAAAAAAAAAAGTAAAACGATTGTTCGCAAAAACGGTCCAAATCTCCTGGTTTAACTTCCATGACCACTCGCGGATCGCGCTGAAGTCTCATCCCCTTGGCCCAAAGGACTGCCCATCGGCGAGGGAATCAGAGCCTCCCTCGTATTCGTTGTTTCGCTTCAGCGTAGAACTGGGGCTTTTTGTCGTGCCATGAAAGGCACCCCAGGATTCTCCAAAAAAAAACCCGGGATCATATGCCCCCTCGAGTGACGATCTCCTCCCGAAACAACCCCAGTAGCTTGTGATTCATCCTCTTACTAGAGCCCCCACTGGGGGGGGATTACCCCCAAATTTTCACAAAAGGGATAAAAAAGTGACCAAATAACTCTTCAAGCCCCTTCACCCCCTTGACTGCGGCTTGTTCCTCTTAATTTCTTCCAAAAACGCAGTCAATCTCTTTACGAATTGTAGCTTGGGTTTGGTTTTCCGACCTCTCTTGAGCTCCCTCTTCTCCTCCCTGCCGGGGTTCTATCTCCACTTTATGTTGTCAATGCATCCAGTATCGAACCCCCACCTCCCAAAAAACTACGGGGGAGAGAGGTATCTGTTATGAAGAAATTTTTTTGGGAAAGTCACCGATCCAAGCCCAAAACCAAGTCAAGAAGAAGATCAATGGCTAAGGATGAAGTTTAGGGTTTTTAAGTACATCTTGCCCAAGGTA